>JBBPBX010056568.1:0-22720 GCA_038048925.1 Garcialebias charrua
CACCACCTTTGGTGGGTTATGAGTAGCTGCATGAATTGTAAAAAGAACAAGTGGATAGAAGTTAAGAGTGATAGCTGATGTAAACCTTTTTTTTTTTTACATTGTTCCACCTTTACTTTGAAGTTGTTTTTGCAAATATGGGGCAGACATGATTTTTCATTCACTGCACTCTTTATTTGAGCATGAATTACTATATCATTACTGTTTATGTATTGATTTGATGAATGTAATTTTGATTATGCTTTTTCTGTAATGGATATCACACTGACGTGAGCAAACAAGACGACTTACATATTACAACATATGTTTCACATAGTGGTGCTGATACTGTATAGCTCACGTCGATTTAGAAAACCTCTCTTTTAAACAGAATAAATGACATTATGTATCATTAACCATTTTGTTTGTGCACTTTTTGTATTGACTAGAAAATATTCTGCCAAACTCAAAGTAGTTATAAGGTAAAAAAGGTCTATATAAAGACAACCATTCATACTATTATCTTAAAAGATAAATGTCTGCAGAATGCACCTCAAAGTTCTTACTGTAATTAGATTTATAGAGTGTAAGCTGTTATTTACATAATTTGTGTTGAAACACTGTACAAGAGTTGAAAATTTTGAATAACACTTGTCAGCCATCATTGTACTTCACATGTTTATTTAAAAAATATGTATTGAGGTAGTTCTGCACAGAGCTTCTATAAGATGAACTGAAACACACATTTACACATTTAGTCTGGATTAAGAAGGAAAATCAAGGCATTGCTCTCTGGAACCGCTCAGATCTGGTTGATCCAGGGATCAAATGTAGCTTAAAAAACAGGGATCTAAGATCATTTTGACAAAATTTGCTTCAATCCTCAGACTGATGTGATGAGTCACATACATTTACAATAAGAATACATAGCTAGTGTGTGTTTAAAAACACACCCAAAATATATTTATATGTACACACACAAATTAAAAATTAAATATAAATCACCAAACACCAAATAATTCACAATGTCTGCGTAGGTCACAGCTGGTAAGGTCTTCTCATCTTCTGACATGTTGGACAGCCGGTATGGGTCTTAGCTGCCAATTATCTGTATTTTATCCAAATGACGTTCCTTTGCTGCAGGCTGAAGCTGGTCCACATACTCTTGCAGCTTCTGTCTTCTTTACAGAGGTTTGTTTTACAGACAACAAGGTCAAATCAGAAATAAAACTGGAGCTCCGACTTCAACTACTGTGTGTTTACAGCGCGAGTGTCTCCAACATGGCGGTGCTTCCGGTATTGCGCAATCCGTGAAAGGGGTCTATTGATGCATGAAAGCTGTTTATCACTGATAGTATATTAGAAGGGCAGCACGGTGGTGCAACTGGTAGAGCTGCTGCCTCTCAGCGAGCAGGTCCCTGGTTCAAATCTGGGGGCCTTTCTGGGTGGAGTTTGCATGTTCTCTCCGTGCATGCGTGGGTTCCCTCCAGGTACTCTGGTTTCCTCCCACAGACCAAAAACATGCATGTTAGGCTGATTGGTAACTCTAAATTGACCCTAAGTGTGAGTGAGAGAATGAATGGTGGTTTGTCTCTATGTGGCCCTGTGATGGACTTGCAACCCGTCCAGTGTGTACACTGCCCCACGCACAGTGATTGCTGGACATGGGCACCGGCGACCCCCGTGACCCAAAAATGAAAGAAGCGGGTAAAAGATAATGGATGGATGGATAGTATATTAGAAGAGATGTTGACATGAACAAACATGGAGGGAAGAAGAGTCGCAATAAGCAGAGGAAAAGAGTGGAAAAATCTAAGCAAAGAGGAGCTCATGGCCTTCATTGGAGTGACCATTCTTGCACGAAGTGAGAAGAACTGAAATGTATCAGTGTGTGTGCTCTTTGGGAGTTTTCTACACAACCCAAGGTACCCTGAACCTACCAACCGACATCACTGAAGCAATTGGAAGATGTGGAGTGACAAAAGTTGTAAACAAGTAACAGGAGAGAGGCACAGAGGGCCAACAGAAGAGAAAGAGGTGCCAGATGTGTCCAAGAAACAACGATCGCAAAGCCACCAATTGGTGCAGAAAATGCAGTACCCCAGTGTGCAATGGTCACAGCCAAAAGCAAAAAGTTTGTGACAACTGCACAGTGAATAGAGAAAATATGTTTGTGTGGGCACATGTGAGTGTACAGTGTTCTGGTCGTTTGTTGATTCTCTTTTTTGTCCTTCAGACAGATGGACATTCTAGCAATAATTTTTGAAGATTTTTGATGTTATTTCGTGTGAAAAAAATGATATACAAAGTTATGAATAAGCATGTTAAATGTAAAATCAGTCTTTTGTTGACCCAAATATAATAAATATAATCGCATTTGACCAAAATTAAAGACATCATTTAAATTCATTGTAAAAACACATTGATTCTAATTGGGGTCATTTTTGACCCCACTCATGGAAGAATGTAGGTATTGGTCGTTCATGCATCCTAGGGTTAAATGTATGTGGTTGCAAGTAACTATCACAGATGAAAAAAGAATTCAACCATCTTATTCATGAAAATAGGGCTGGCTGCTGGAATGCGTCATCGTGGCCCTCGACCTCGCATGCCAAACGTTTTATCAAACTTGTCATGAGTTCTATGTGTTGGAGATGAGTCTCAGCTACTACCACACAAGATTTCAGTGCAACGTCCATAAAAAGGACTGAGTCACAACTAGTTTGGTGTTTCCAGGTTGATTAGCTGTGGCAACCATCTTGAACCAGGCTGACTCCAAAAGTTAATCTAGTGATTATTTTCTCACAGTTTTATTAAAATATGTTTACAAGATACTTTGCTAACAGGTGAACACACAAACACAAGCAATTACACAACTATGGTGGTGGGCAACAAAAACAGAGGACAACGGTTCTGTATTAATTTTAAAACAGTGTCTGTGAAACTGTCTAGAACCATCAAATCATTCTGTTTGAAATGAACAACAAAGACAGTTAAGAAGTTATTCTTTTACTAGCTTGATTTGAGCTCCTCTGGTGTTAACAGTCAGGTGCTGTGATACTTTATAACCGGTGACAATCCCAAAATGCTGCCGTCTGGGACCAAACTTTATTGTCCAAGATGACAACGCCCATCCTCTAAGAGCAGGGCTTAGCAGAGACTACCTCCAGAACTTGGAAGAGAGACAGAGAGGATGGACTGATGTGGCTGCAGTCTGGACCTCGGGCCCAGTGAACACCTGTGGGATCAGGTTGGGCCTACTATTTTATCCAACACAACCACAATGGGTAACTAACAAGAAAAACTGGTTGGTGGTGCAGAGGTTAAGAAGGTGAGCTTTTGATCGGAAGATCGCCGGTTCAAGCCCCGGTACCTACAACATCAAAAATGTGGGTGGGATAAGTGAAGCAGTCACACCTGTCTCCACCCTCATCTGCCCCACTCTAGGCCCTTGAGCAAGACCCTTAGCCCACACCATCTTCTCCCCCGGGAACCCTAGATATCAGCTCTCTGCTCCACACAGAGGGCTGTGGTAGCTCGGTGGTCTGTGGTTGTGTCAGCAAGGGCATCCGGCATAAAAAAACAATTGCCAAGTCTTTGTGCGACTAGTTTGCTGTAGCGACCCCTGACGAAGAGAGAAGCCGGAAAAAAAAGGACTGTACTTGTATAGCACCTTTCTATCATCAAGATAGTCAAAACGCTTTACAACACAATCTGTGCCCTCATTTACCCATCCATACAGCACTCTGCTACATCTATACAAAGAATAATCAGTGCTTTATCACATTCATACACCGATGGGACACAGAAGCAATCAGGAGCTCAGAGTTTTGCCCAGGGACACTTCAGCATGTGACTGCTGGTGGAATCAAATCCCCAACTCTCGCACTGGAGATCAACTGCTCTAACCACTCAGCCACAGCTGACACCATCCCACAGTACAGTAACGTGTGACTAATGCCTCTTTTCCACCGCTCGGCTCGGCTCGGGTTGGATCGGCTCAGGTCGGCTCAGTTCGGGTCGGGTCACATCTATGTTCTGTTTCCACAGCTTTTTTGTACCCCTTCTGTGGGCGGGGTCCAGAATCCTACTCGTCTTACCACATGGTGGCAGTAGTGTTCCCTCAAGCTATTTACTACAGTACTAGCCACCACTAGAAGAAGAACACAATAAAGGCTTTGACAGAATGTTGTGAAAGAGATGTCATGCTATAATGAGTACCTCATGAGCTGTAATCTTTAAACCCAATTCATAATCCTACCTTGTTGCCTTCTTTAAACCCATGTATTTTCCAATTTAGTATTTTTACAATAAAGATGTATTAAAGCATATTTTATTATTTAGTTATGCACAAGGTGCTTGATAAAGTTGCAAAACCATATTTATCTGAGCTGCTTCAACCTTCCTGCCCTCCCCGATCTCAGATCAGCTGAGCAGTTGCTGCTGACAGTCCTCAAAACTTTTTAAATCTTATTTAAAAACACACATTTATTCCTTGGCTTTTAACACGTGATCTTATATTTTATGGCATGTTAACACACCTGCAGTAAGACTGGTATATGTATTTATTTTTGTATGCTTTTTATAGTTTTTAATTAACTTGTCTTTTATGTTATTGTACAGCACTTTGGTTGACCCTGTGGTTTTTAAAATGTGCTTTATAAATAAAGTTGATTTAAAACATCACACTGTGATCTTTGAAACTGCCAGTGTCTCCCTGGTAAAGTTGCTGCTGGGTGGTAGATGGTAGATGGGTAGATGGATGGTCTGTGAATTCTTTAACTTTAAACTGTCCAAAGGACTTTGGCCACTTTTAATTTTTGACTTTTTTTGTATGACTTCATCCTAGAACCAAATAATTTATAACGTAATAACAGTTGAGCAGATTCTAATAATCTTTATCTTATGATTCTTTAAAGGTCAAATGCAAATGGAAAGTTCTCTTAACTTCCAGTATGGATTTAAACACAATACACACTTCACATTATAAAATAAGTTTAGGAAATTGAATGTTCGAGGACACCACTTAAGAAAATATAACGTTTAATAGGAAAAGTTTGAAGTGACAAACAGAAGTAACAAATTTCCATCTGGTGTCTCACGTCTTCCTCCAGAAGATGACACAGGTTGTTGAATTCTGGCGATTTTCTTCTGTTGACTGTAAAAGAAAAATGTGATTAATTTAGTCCAGAAACTGTTTTTTTTTTTTTTAAACAACACAGTGTGATCACAACATGTTCATATACTAAATGTATCCTGTTGGAGTTATTTGAAATAAAATTCAATGTTTTATAGACATAAATGTGTCAAGCTACGTCCATTAATTTTCTCCCTTCTACTTTGTATCACATATTATCAATTCTATCAAAAACCACATAGCTGATATTTTTCAAAAAAATCTAGTGTGATCACAACATGTTCATATACGAAATGTATCCTGTTGGAGTTATTTGAAATAAAATTCAATGTTTTATAGACATAAAGACACCTCCATTAATTTTCTCCCTTCTACTTTGTATCACATATTATCAATTCTATCAAAAACCACATAGCTGATATTTTTCAAAAAAATCTAGTGTGATCACAACATGTTCATATACGAAATGTATCCTGTTGGAGTTATTTGAAATAAAATTCAATGTTTTATAGACATAAAGACACCTCCATTAATTTTCTCCCTTCTACTTTGTATCACATATTATCAATTCTATCAAAAACCACATAGCTGATATTTTTCAAAAAAATCTAGTGTGATCACAACATGTTCATATACGAAATGTATCCTGTTGGAGTTATTTGAAATAAAATTCAATGTTTTATAGACATAAAGACACCTCCATTAATTTTCTCCCTTCTACTTTGTATCACATATTATCAATTCTATCAAAAACCACATAGCTGATATTTTTCAAAAAAATCTAGTGTGATCACAACATGTTCATATACGAAATGTATCCTGTTGGAGTTATTTGAAATAAAATTCAATGTTTTATAGACATAAAGACACCTCCATTAATTTTCTCCCTTCTACTTTGTATCACATATTATCAATTCTATCAAAAACCACATAGCTGATATTTTTCAAAAAAATCTAGTGTGATCACAACATGTTCATATACGAAATGTATCCTGTTGGAGTTATTTGAAATAAAATTCGAATTTTTATAATTTATTTTCGTTGTGCAAGCACAGTTTTGGAAGGAGTCAAAGCGAAACTACTTTAAATGCAGCATATTTGACCACTACGTGACAATATTAAAGCGTGGTTAAGCTCAGGAGCCCTCGTACTATAAAGTCAGCTATGAAATATATTTTATATCTGTTCATTGAGCTACATTTAAAGACATAAAGCCGCCCGCGCGCCGCGTGTTGCTCGTGGCGAACCTGCTTTTTAAAATCCTGCAGTTTTGAGCAGTACGTGATTTTATTAAGGACACGTTCAGCTGAAGACCCATCTTTGCTATAAATTTAAAAAATAATAATTGTTTTTACCGTGTTTATCATGTAAAGTCCTGCAGTGATCGCGTCCCTCTCTTCCGTGAAAACTGCTCGAGTCTCCTCCTTCCTACTTCCGGAGCGGGTCAGCTCGCATCAGTACACCTCTGAAACCAGCCCGAAAATCTCAAGAAATCTCGCGCGGCTTAGCACGGAATATCCGGTGGAAAAGGATGAAAGGGGGTCTCTGCGACGCACATATGACGTAACATCCGACCCGAGCCGACCGGTGGAAAAGGGGCATAAGCTGGTGAGGAGCATGAAGAGGAGGTGCCAGATTGTTGTGGCTGTGTATGGTTCTTCCACATGCTGAGTCTCAGTAAAGCAAGCAAAGCAACTAAGTCAGGGTTTAAGACCTGTAATCTGTGTTGTACAAACAGTCTTAAAAAAATCTTAAATTAAAGACCAATAAAGCGGACAACTTTTCCCAGAAGCAAAAGAAGCAAGGCTGTGGGGGTTTAAGAAGCATCTGTTTGCTTTGGGGTTTCTGAACACTACGGATATGCAGTTGATGAGCTGCAACAGTCCTGGCAGCTAAGATGAAGTGCCTGGATTGCAGATTTACTCCCAAGTAGTATTGACTCTTGAAGGGAAACAGTTAATGTTTGTCTAAAAATCAATGGATGTGTCATTAGGCTCTTGTTCTGAAAGAAAGACTTACTGAAAGCTTGGTTGCTGCAACTCAACACACATTTAGCAAATTTTGAAACAACACAGCAGTTACAGTAGTTTGCCCTGCTGGGTTGTCTGTGGAATATGGGATTTTCAATATTATTTGTCAGTGAGACAAAGGAGGAAATTTACTGAAAATGATGTGTAATTCATGGAGATAAAGGCAGCAGTGGCGGCCGCCACTAGAGGGCGCTAGGGGCGCCGCTCCTCCTTGGAACTGCAGCTTTTCTTCTTCACCATTTGAAGATATATATATTTTTTTTTTATAAAAGTGAAATAATAAAATAAAAATATTTCGAAATGCATGCATATATGTTTTTAGTTGTGTAGGATAAATATTTTATGAGTAATGATTGTTTTGTTTGTTTCAAAAAACGTTTTCTGATTGTGAGTGACGTACTTCCGGTTTCCCCGCTCGGCGCCGCCTGGGGGCTTTTCCCATGCTTTTCCATTGAATCTAATTATAACTATCCGCCGCTAGCGGCCGTAGTTTATGTCCCATCTGTACAAAACTTTTGGACTGTACAGGTCGCATTTTCCCCCGCCCTCGAGCCTGGACTGTCTCTTATGCCAGTGTTTTTCAACCAGTGTGCCGCGGAACAGCAGTGTGCCGCGAGAGATCGTCTGGTGTGCCGTGAAAAATTAGTAAATTATGAAATTTTTATTAACTGGTGTAATTTCCTTACCGCGCGATAGGTGGCAGTATAGAGCATAGCGTCGCACATTAAAACAAGAGAAGTAGCGGCACATGAACGTGACGTGAGCAGTGAGCAAAACAAACCAACAGCAAGGATCTTCTCAAACAAACAGCGATGGAAAACTTTTTCAAAAGAAAAAATACTAAATCCGGTCTGGTCCCTGGACAAAATTCGGACCCAGATGAAGGCCCAAGTGGAAATCAGAAGGCAGAAACCGTGAACGTGAGACTGTACAGTAAGGCTTACATCTCTTTTGGATTTACTTTTAGCTATTTTGACATTGCTCCCATTTTCCACAACATATCTGTGCAAAGTGAGCTTCTCCAGCCTAACTGCCATGAAAACTAAAAGCAGAGAGAGACTGAAAGCTGTTGAGGAAGAGCTTTGTGTGTGTGTTTTCTTCAATTCGTGCCAGAATATCAGCTTTGTGTTCATCCAAACAGGCACAGGTTTCACACTAAGTGAGTAAAATGTAGAGAGAATGGTAGCACTGTTCAGGTGTATTTGAAGGCATGTTAAGTGCAATTTCATCCTCTTTAATTTTAAGACCACATTGGTGTGGCACTGTTCAGGTTTATTTGAAGGCATGTTAAGTGCAATTTCATCCTCTTTAATTTTAAGACCACATTGGTGTAGCACTGTTCAGGTTTATTTGAAGGCATGTTAAGTGCAATTTCATCCTCTTTAATTTTAAGAACACATTGTTGTGGTACTGTTCAGGTTTATTTCAAGGCATGTTAAGTGCAATTTCATGTTAAGTGCACCTTGAAATAAGAAATATAAAACATGATAAAAATACATTTTTGTGTTCATTTCATTCCTATTCAAGACACTTTGATAAGAATGACTATATATTTAATGTAGGCGGATACAGTGTACAGTATCTATGTTTACAATTTTGGTTGGTGGTGTACCTCGGGATTTTTTCAATGAAAACACTGTGCCTTGGCTCAAAAAAGGTTGAAAAACACTGTCTTATGCCACGGATCGACAGCACTTCCGGTTCGAGCCAAGGAGGGGGGGAGCGGGGGATTCTCTCTGTTTACAGTCAGACCTGATCATCACACGGACAACTAGCGAGTAGCGACGTTGAAACAGCTGTAATTATTAATGGTGCCTTTCTACACAGGTAAGCAAGTAATAATTAGTGAGTTTAATAAATCGCTGAGCACACATGAGCAAAGTTTGAGCTGTTTTCATCTGTGTTCGGGACATGGTGGTGTGTGTGGGACGGTGGTTGTTGCAGTCAGTCACAGTAGCTAGTAGCTGTGCTCATGGTTGTGGTGTACTGTCTGCAACATTATAAAAGTTGCTACTTGCTAGTTATAAACCCGAATGTGTGAAGACGACTCCTGTCTGTCCATCTTCAGCTCATGAACTGTTTACTCCTCAGAGTGTCTGTCTGTGTTAGTTAACTTTTGTCTCGTTTCGTTTAGCAGCAGTTGCAAATTTTCTGATGAATAAATCTGAATGAATAAATAAACTTTAGTTTTAGTTTAGTTTAGTTAAACTTTAGTTTCATTATAAGTTGTGCTGTTGTTTCAAAGACACTAAACTTAAATAAATCAAGTAGCAGAAAGATTTAAGCATTAAATAGTTTGAATTTTTCATGTTATGAAACAGTGATTATATAATTATTTGAAAGGTTATTATTTTTATTCTGGAAAGGTTGAGCTCCATTCTCCCTGATGACCAGAAGAGCAAGCTCATTTCACAAGCATATGATGGTGCGAGTGTCATGAGAGGAGCCACAGGTGGTGTACAGAAGAAGATCCAAGATGTCTATGTAAATGCACACTATATATATATCACTGCTATGCTCACCAGCTTAATCTTATCATGCAGCAGGTGACTTCCCATATCTCAAAAGTGAATATTTTCTTCTCAGACCTGGCTGGATTCTCCGGCTTTTTTTCAAGATCGCCAAAGAGAACCAGTATTCTCGATGAAGTGGTGGCCCACAGAGTTCCAAGAGCAAGCACAGTGAGGTGGAACTTCCACAGCCGAGCTGTGAACACTGTTTTTGAACACAAAGAAAAACTGCTCCAGTGTTTTGAAACCATCAGGGACTCAGGACAGTTTGATCCTACCACTGTTAGAGAAGCTGGAGGCTTTGTTCGGCTGCTGGAGGATGAAAGCTTCAGCTTTTTCCTGAAACTGTTCCATCTGGTCATGCCTCATGTGGACATTCTCTACAACCAACTCCAGAAGCGGACCATCGACTCAGTCTTTGTTCAGAGAATCATGCAGCAGTTCACAGACCACATTCAAAAAATCAGGTACCGGTAAATTGAAATTAATGTGTATGTTGTGCTGTTTAATATTACTGATACAGTATTTTGTTAATGTCTTATGATTGAACTACTTCACATTTCTTGTTATTTTACCTGGTGACTAAAATATGAACACTGTTCTCTTATGGTCCTGCAGAGACTCACTCCCTACTATTTGTGGCGAACACAGTGGCAGTGTATCCCAGATGGCTAAGAAACGCCGCACACTGGGCCCTGGTGAACGTCAGAGGATAGCTACAGAGGATAGCTACAGAGGTGAGCAGCTACAGAGGTGAGCAGCTAAATGCATGTCTTTTACCGTACAATGTTTTTCATCATATTAGTTCTGTATTTTGAAAAAGTGAGGAGCACTACATCTTTCTAATTACAATGTCAATTTGAATTGTTGCTATTAAATGTACACATATACTCATAAATTGTTAGATGTTAAATAATTAGAAAGCTGACTAGCCATTTCCCTATCCTCTTGAATACCAGGAAAAATAAATATTGTCCATGCCCAATATTTTATTATTCATATGGAAGAGAAAGGTGCCAAAACCCACCCTTTCATATTTAGCATAATTGAAAAGCACAAAATCAGTCAGAGAATCTTTATTGCCATTTGCACCACATGTGGTACATGTGATGAAACAAGATTATGTACACAGGGTCCCAGTTACATCCACCAATAAAATGTAAGAGAAAAACAGTAATAACATCTAAGTAGCTTAAATTACAACCTTGAACTACTTATTCATTTAAATACATCCTGTTGCACCATTGAAATTCTACCATGTTGTTTTTTACTATGTTTGTAGGACCTTGTATTACTTTTTCATTTGTAGGTACTTTATTTTTGTACCTTTATTGCATGCTTTAGTATTTTTTTTTTTGTTTGTTCTTTGTTGTTTTAGTGAGTTAAATTGTTGGTTCTCAATCTGAGCATTTCATTGTACTGTTGGCCTAGTTTTAATCTGCATTTGATAAATAAACACCAGAAAAACTTGAAACGTTATTTTTTCATTTTTGAGAAAATAGCCCCCCCTGGTGGTTAACTGAGGAACCGCCACTGAAAGGCAGGTTTGGTTCTTCTGCGAAAAAGTTATGGACTCGTGTGTCTCCACAGACTGAAATACTGATAATAAGAAAGCATGAACATAACTCAAACAAGAACAACTTGAAATACAAGGATTGTCATTTCTTGCAGGAATGTATAGTGCTGGTCGTTCTTGTTAGAGATTTATTTTTGTCTTGTGCTGAGGATAGATAGAGTTATAGCTCATTTATTAAACCTTGAAAAAATAAATCACTGTAATGCCACTTTGGTGATGTGTGCTTCTGCTTATCCATGCTGCTGATCTCATGCTGCTGATTTCATTTCATGCTGCTGTGTTCATGTGTTCATTTGTACCCATCTGCTCACAGAGACATGTTCGTGCTGCTGTTATTATGCCATATTGTTTTGCATTGTAAGTGTTTAGCATATACTGTATCTCAGATCTTTTAGCATACCGTTCATCATTCATTTAGTGTCTAAATTAGTGTATATCTTAGATCCTTATGTACAGTTTCTTTTTATACTTTATATTTTTGCTATTGTTGGATGTAACTGGGACTATTTTGATCCACCTCATGTACCACATGTGGTGAAATGACAATAAACCTACTTGAGCTTTAAAATACCATTATGTAAAATCCCAACGCTTCATGCTTGTGTTAAACATATCTGGCACGAAGCATGGCTAACATTACATTTTAGCACAATTTGTAATCCATGCTGGAAAAATGAGTCATGAGAAATGTTTCACTGTTGTTATTTTGTTTAATTTTCTACTCAAAAGCCTTAGGCCCTACACTTATATAATAATAATAATATTAATAAATTTTATTTGTAGGCACCTTTGATTGCTGGACATGGGCACCGGCGACCCGTGACCCAAAATGGAATAAGCGGGTAAAAGATAATGGATGGACAGATGGATGTAGGTGCCTGTCTTGGCACTCAAGGTCACCTTACATTGTCAATCATAAAAACAGACACAATATTATACACACAGTAAAAACAAGTAAAATAGCATAAAAGTAATTACGACAATGCAGTTGCAATCACAGTGCGTAGGCTACTTTAAACAGATACGTTTTGAGTTTGGATCTGAAATGTGGCAGTGAGTCTGTGTTGTGAATATCAGGTGGGAGTGAGTTCCAGAGCTGGGGAGCAGAGCAGCTGAATGCTCTGCTCCCCATAGTAACAAGACAGGCAAGTTCAAATTCAATGAGCTGAATAGAAGAAGAGGATCTGATGGTACGAGCGGGCGTAGCAATGTGAACAAGGTCCGAAAGGTATGGATGAGTGAGGTTGTGGCTTTGAAGGTAAGGAGGAGTATATACTTTTTGTTAAAATTTGGCAATTTTATCTTCTTGCCTTGCAACAAGCCAGTTTTGTATAAAAGTTCTGGTCTGAAACATGAGTTTTATTGGTCTGGAGTGTCATCTGGAGTTACAGCCTGATATTTAAAAAAGAGGGATCCTCAAGCTTTATAATGATGCCAGACATTGGCTGAAGGAATTTACCGGCTCTACTGCAACCGGCAGAGAAAAGTGGTCAAATCCAATTAAGTTAAAAAGATGAGATTCAAAAAGGTTATTTTTGAAGACACATTTTTATGTTACTTTAGTTACTGTGATCAGTAGGTGATGTCTTGATGGGCTTATTTTTATGCAAATCTCAAATATGGCAAAAATCCAGTTTTCACCTTCTTTGCATTGTGGTCTGTTCTCATTCTGAATCATGGGTTTCAGATGAGTTATAGTGTCTGAATTCATGCCTTTTGTCTGATTCTAGGTTAGCCTGGCTGCGGTGTCCATCTTAAATTGAACTGAAATTAAAAGTGAATGCACTGCAGTTATATATAGCTGTCAAGTTTAGTGATGAAGGACCAACAGATGTAAACAAAAGCACTCGATACACAAAAAGGGGTTCCATGTGATATATACTGACGGGGCAACAAAAGTACAAGAGAGAAAACAAACAAAAAAATATTTTAGAGCAAACAGAGAAACACACACACACACACACTAAAGTTTATGTTTATGTTTATTAAATTTGTTCATTTTTTACAAAAGAAACAATACAAGACAATCCCATAAATGATAATGTACAAAATATAAAAAAATGAAAGGTAGCAGAAAGAAGAATAAATCTTATTATATCTGCCCCTTTTTTCCAACAATCAGATTAAACAATAATAATCTTCAACCAACAGTACAAAATGACTAACTCTTTCTAATTTTCTAACTAATACAATACACATTACGCTATTTCATATATATTTTTTAACACATTCGTTTTGATCATTTTCTTAAATGTAAACATTGACTTGGCATTTTTAACTACATTCTCCAAGCCATTCCATAATCTAATTCCCTGGATTGAGGTAGAACGTCCCTTCAAACTAGTTCTGAATTGTGGTTTTACAAACAACTCTGTCCCCTTAAGATTATAACAACTTTGTCTTTTAACAAAATGCATTTGGATATTTAAAGGTAATGCATTATTTTGAGCCCTATACATAACTGATAAAATATTATAGTCTACCAAATCATGGAACTTCAATAACTTCAGTTGATAAAATAATGTACTTGATGGATGACAGTAATGTTTTCTAGTGATAATTCTTACAGCTCTTTTCTGTAATACAAAAATAGGCTTTGTGATTGTTTTACACGCTTTCCCCCAAACATCAATACAATAGATTAAGTGTGGAACAATGATTGTGTTATACAACAAATACAGAGCTTTATCATTCAATAGGTCTCTGACTTTGTACAGTACTGCAATCGATTTAGCTATTTTTATTCTTACAGAATTTATGTGTTGTTTCCATGTCAGTTTGTCATCAATAATAACACCTAACACACATTTAAGGAGTCCTGACACATTTACCAAGTCATTCACATATAAAATAAATAATAAATAATGGGAAACAGGTACCAAAACAATGTATTAAAGCTTCTTTGTTTAGTACAATAACTTTATTGATCCACACATCAGTAATTCATGTTTCATCAGCTGTAAAGTAGTGCAAAAAACTGTGTATGTTACACTTTAATACAAGTAATATATGAATACCAATAAATGTGGATTAATCCCCCAAGAAATAAACATATCTTATTTTCATTTATTTATTTTTGGCCATTTAGGGGCAACAAAAATAATTTTAAACACCACACATACACACAGGTTATGTACATATACATTTTTCTGTTTAAGTAAGACCACTAAAATCCTTTAAAATGAATGGTTTTGCACTCTTTTTTTCCCTATTGTTGCCACTCTGTAACTGTATTGTTTTTAGTTTGGCAATGTGGTGCAGTCTCAGCTTGTTTGACACAGAAACAACAAGTGACATCAGCACATAGTGATGGTTATTAATTCCACTCTGTGTTTCCTGAAAGTGCTCACCTAGACCAAACACATCCTCAGCTCCAACATCAGCCCGTACAAAGTGATCGATATAGGACAAGTTGACAGCTTGCCCGGACACAGACTGGCGAATGAAACGCTCAGCCGATCTGATTACTCTCAAAGTCCCCTCAGATGGAACCATTAGCCCCCCTTTGTTTTTTTAGATGGAGTAAGTGGTAGCTCTGATCAAGTGATGCAGGTACAGCATCAGTAACCAAGCTACCACAGCACACATCACACAACAGCTTCTTTAACATTTGCTGAACCACAAACCCAGGGGAGTAGATTTCATCTCATTATTGGGGGGGACCATAAACAATGAAATTTTTCAAGAGCAATTTTGGGGGGGTCGGCAAAGTTACAGTGAAATGTAATGCAAAATGTACAGAGGGAAGTTTATCCAAACTGCATGCATATATTATGCAGAATAATATTGATTTAAATGGCATGTATTTAGTAGTCTTAATAGTAATATTAATCAATAGTGACACTCATTACTCTTGTAAAAAAATTATGTGTTCAATCTGCAGAACAGTAGACAAAAAATAATGACAAGTAGCAAAATGAGAATTTTTCAAAATAGGTCCCCTCTAAATATTGTTTAAATTTCAGTTTGGCTTGTATTTGTAAGAGTGGCACCTGCTGCAGCTCCAAGATGGCCGCCAATCATCCACAGCTGACGGTCATCTACCTGACGAGCTCTACTTAAGGCTGCAGTCTGGTTCTACTCTTCGCTGAAGCATTTTATGCCACACATGGTATTTATGCCTCTAGCCAGTTTGTGAGTACATTTGAGAGAAACTTACCCTGTGCTTGTTGTGTTCTCAGCCCTCGGATTCTCCTGGTTCCAGCTCTCTGCTTGTCGTGCTTTGCCCTCCAGCCACTTGCCTGCCTCACTCGCCCTCTGGGACTCCATCTCAAGGACTTTAGGACACTCTGGAATCATCCTCCTCTTTTCATCCGTAAGGAAACAATAAACAAACAAAAGCAATTACCCTGGAAGAACTTTCTGATCAAACCCATCTGACTGTCTGCCTTTTCATCTTCCAGGAAATCCAGAGGACCCTTGTACATTTGTAAATAGTTATTCCCCACTGTAAATAATAAACACTGTTACTTTTGCACCTTTTTGTCTTGTGTCGTTCTGGGTCTCGTTACCAACTGGGTTACCTTTTGAGATCATAACAGTATTCATAGATTGCTGTGTTCTGTGTCATTGATAATCTGGTACAACACCTTCCCAAAATCCTAAAGCGTAAAAAAACAGTTTTCAAGGAGAAGAAATACTTTAAGAAATACTTTAATGAATAAAATTAAACATAAACATTGATCTGTTGTCTCTTAATACAAGAGATTAGAAATCTAAATTACAACATGTTTGCAAAAGAGAAAAATAAATGAAGTATATTAACATGTACTGCAACACAACAATTCACTGCAGCACAAAAATTAGATTAGAACAAGACTATTTTTTTCTGCCTTACATTTGAGTAAAGTGCTGCCATTTAACTAAGAGGCTCAAACAAAAGAGCCAAAAACATTTATTCGTCTTTCAATGGGCCCAACAAATTCTTTGCAGATTATTTTAATGTCCAGCTTGTCCAGTCTCTCTTTATGGACATTACAAACAACTCCATTGTTGAGTCTGCCTTGGGTCATGTTAGCTCGTAGCCAGGTCTTTAACCTCCGCAGTGCACTAAAGCTCCTCTCAGCTTCACATGAAGACACTGGCACTACCAACATGAGTCTGAGGAGGACCTCAACTTGGTCAAATAACCCCCTCACTTCTGCTGGCAACCCTCTGAAAATCTCTACTGCCTCTCCAACTGTGCTACAAGGGTGTTTGTTGCAAAAAAGGGGCAACTGAACAGCAAGGGACCTTGTGTTAAGCTCAGGATACTGAGATAGGGTGCCATCAATGTCCCCAGTCACGAGTGCTCGCTCGAATTTTAGCAACGTATTTATGCTGTCCTGTTCAAAACGCTCAACAAACTGAACCTCCACAGTGTCCAACACTTTAAAGAACTCTGCCCTGTAGTAATCCACTGCTTTGCCAGAAAAGCGTCTTGAATCAGTTTTTTCAATGGAGTCAATGGACTCAAGAGACTCAACCATTGCTGTTGCTTTTTCATACAACTTAATGTAGCTCTCATCATTTCTCTTTTCCTGAAGAGATGATCTCACACCAGGGGCGGAGTGGGACAACTTTTCAGCCCGGGAGTTTAATGGCCAAGAGTGGCCCATTTTTTCACATTTTAAAAATATTTGGCAAAAATGTAGCCTATAATATTTTTTTAATTGCAATACAATCAACAACTTTTTTTTGGTTATAATTTTTAGTTACATTTTGTTACAATTCAGCAAATCAGGTGGGAAAAAAACTAAATTAGTTGACTTAAAAAACAGAAAATGATAAGTCAATTCTTTGTTGCTCTTTCCATATCAGACTCAAAGATTACTGAAAAACTCAAAACGTAATTTTGTTGGCTTGAACGTTGGCCAGCTGTCATGAGAAGTTTGCACTAAATACAGTGACAAAAAGATAAACCATAAAACTATTTTACATTCAAAATATTAAATTTGAGGCCAGATAAAATGTCAATGAGACCAGATTTGGCCCATGGGCCTCGAGTTTGACATGTGATCTACAGCATCAGTAAGCGCCTAAGAAGTGCACTAGTTTCTGCCACCATATGTGTTACTTTGTCATTGTCAATGGACATAAGAAGTTCTTTCTCTGTGGACATCAGCATAAATGCCTCCAAATGCTCCTGGTTAAGTGTGCTTCATAGTCTATTCTTGATGAACTTGAGAGTAGAGAAGCTTTCACGTGCAACCTGAGACAACAAATATTTGTATGCCAGCCCTATATAGGCATCTGTGAAAAGGTTATACTGTGTCAATATAAGGTAAACACAGATAACACAGTTTCTGCAAGAAGAACAAGCCCTGCTTTCAAGTTCAATCTCTGGTTCAACCCTGTTCCATCTCAGTACCATCTTGACAGTGGACTCTTCCAGAGGGGACTTTTTCAGCCTATCCCAAGACTGGACAGCTCTGTGTGTAAAGTACTCACTGTGGCTCTCTCATCAAATCTAAGCAGATTTTTGCTTGTTGCTTGAAGTGCTGAGCTCTTGAGTCCTTTAAGCCTCATCTCTGAAAAGTTTTTAGGGTCAAGACAAGCAAAATCAGAGACAAGTTTGGCATTGGTTGCAATATGTATGCATATGCATGAGTTTATTTTTATTTGTCTATTAAATGCGTTGCTTTAACATTTTTCTGTTTCCTGTTTTCACTTCACCTCATGCATTTCTGCCTCATTACGTAAATAAGGACTTGTGTGGAAAATTAAAAAAATAATTACATTTAATTACATAACACAAGTCATCTAAGAGTAAAAGTAAAAACAAAAAAATATATAGGCCTACCGGTATTTTAAGCACAGTAAAATGTAAAATTATGAATTAAAATATATAATTTGTTGGAACTAAGCTGGAAAAAAAACATGATGGTCAATTAATTTTTAAAACATGAGATAAAGTTCTAAAAAAGCTAAGTCTGGTCCTCTGGACATTCAAGAAACAAAACAAAACAAAGCAAAAAATGTCCAGAAGACCAGACTTAGCTTTTTTAGATTTTTCTACCTGGATTATTGAGCATGCATCAGGGTATGAGATAAAGTTATCTTTTAATTTAAATTGTCCTTTGACGTTTATTTATTTATTGGTCAATTTATATATTTCTGCTTTTATTTCTAATTAGGCTCAGGCTGTCAGTTTAGGTCCCACTTGACTTTCATGCATGTTTAGTGACATAGTACAACGTTGTGACATTAGCTTAATTTATTATGCTAGTTTTTAATTTTTATCATTACCTGTTGCTTCTTCTGTCTCTTTGAAAAAATGTCTGTAAGCTTTGCACATTTGGCAGCTTCCTCCTTTCTTTTCTTCAACCTGACTTTTTCAGCTCCACCTGGCCTCTTCCTATCCATTTTTATTGCTAATTAGCAGTTTGGACTCCGCGCTGCTCCATCAGCTGATGTTTTAGAAAATACGTGCTTCGCTGCTGGGGTGGACTCAACCAACGGTGAATTTTCAGGGGTGTTTTTTATCAAATGGTAGCTCCCAAGCTGCCGGCCCTGTGCGGCGCAGTCTCTTAAAGGGATCAGCGCTTTAAGAGGCTGCAGGCTGCAGTCTCTTAAAGCGATCAGCGCTCCCTCCCTTTAAGAGGCTGCAGCCTGCAGCCTAAAGGCAGGGACAAGTCGATTTTGAGCAGATTCATTCAACCGTCATCATTTTCCCCGTGCGCCTATCGGCCCATTCATGACGCGGCCCATCGGGAAAACTCCCGAATCTCCCGATGGCCACTCCGCCCTTGTCTCACACAGTCAACTGCAGCCTGCATACCAGACACAGTCTGAGTTTTTTTTTGTAGTCCAATATTTAGACATTCAAGCTCTCCAATAACGGCAGAGGCAAGTGTGAGGCCCAACACAGTCTTACCTTTCCTGAAATGCTCAAACAAGCCACTGGCAGTTGTAGCTGACCTAGATCTGCTCTGTGCCATCTCTTCCAAGCTGCAGAGTACCCGCTCGTACTGCCCTAACACAGCTGTGATTGCAGAATGCCGCACAGTCCATCTTGTTGGGCACAGAGGTTTCAGGGTGGTTATTGGTGCATTTTCAGCAGTAGCAATGTTTTCAAACATTCTCTTAAATTTTCCTGACTGACCAAATAGAATGCCCAACTGGTGGACCCAAGAGAGGCAGTCCCGGATTAGTGTGGAAGCTGAGCAGCCCGCCTGCGTTATAAGATTAACACAGTGTGCACCACAGTGTACATAAAGGGCTAGTGGCTGCTGCTTCCTCAGTAAGGCCTGTGCACCTGTGTATTTTCCTGCCATGTTTGAAGCACCATCATAAGTCTGACCACGAAAGCCAGACATGGGCAGATTGAGTCTCAGCAATACATCTGCTACTACCTTTGCAATACCATGGCCTGTTGTGTCAGATACTTCGTAAAGCCCGACAAACTCTTCATGTGGGACAAGGTCATGGTCCACATAGCGCAGACAGACACACTCTTGTTCAGTGCCACAAATATCCTGTGTTCCATCAACAATGACTGAAAATTGAACAACAGAATTGGACCTGATTTCATCTGCAATGCCTCGAATTATCAAATTTGCCATGATGTTTAGAATTTCATTCTGTGCTTGAGGGCTTGTGTAAATTGTGGTACGGTCTGTTAACCACTTCTGCAAAATAGGATCATCCTCCTCAGCCCTAAGTCTGAGAAGTTCATACAAATTGCCACTTTTATTAGTGTGACCTCTAAAGGCTTGTCCCTGTCTTGCTAAGTGTCTAACAGAACTAATAATTTTTTGTAAACAATGCCGTGCCACCTCCTGCTGTTTACCCCATGCGCTTGATAACTGGACAGCAACTGGGTTCTGCCGATGTGCCCTCACAGTCACATGATGATGATGAACTTGGGAGTTTTGATGCACTGTAAATTTCTGAATGGCTTTTTTCCAGTTTCTGAAGCCTGTACTAATAAATGCAGCATCTGGTTTTTGTCCCAGCAGCGACTGATTTGAAAATCCTTGGCTGCAATAAAAACACAAGACTCCTCTCAATGTTGGACTGTAATGCAGCCAAGGAAATTCAACAAACCATTTCTCTTGAAATGAAAGTGTTTTTCCACTATCAAGGTTTGTTTGTCAATGCATGTGGGATGTGGCTGGTAAGGCTTTGTACTGTCACTTGGGTCTGAACTTAAGCATCCTGCACTTGTGCTGGCAACATTGTCATCATGTCCTGCCGTCCCCCTGTTTCTTGTGCTGGTGTTTGATGGCTCTGACTTGTTCCCTGGTTCTGTCCCTGCCACCACTCTCCCTGGCTCTGAACAGCTTGTCTCCTAGAATAAAAGTTGTTTTTCATAACTTAAAATTATCCAAACATATTTCTAGACAATAGAAACAGCATTGCCATAAATGTCTAAATAAAACAGGATTGTTTCAATCAACTATAATACAGTACAGTATTGAGGTTCATAAAACTTGCAGAAAACCCCCCAAAAAGAAAGCTTTATAAGAAAGCAATTGGACTTCAGTTCTTGTGAATAAGTTGCTTAATTTTTAAACCTTTTTTGGTTTAGCAAATTCCTGAGAACCTTCCCATCAAACTGCATTTATTAGTGCATTAAACTTAAACTTACCTGTGATTCTATGACTCTGTCTGACTGTCCCTCCCTCTCTGCATCCAGGTCTGTTCTCTGTTGCTTTTCCTAACACAATGATGAAATAATGTCATAAAAATGTGTGCCTTTTTTTAAGAAACTTGTATTAATTTAATTTCTTCCTTACTTGGCGTGTTCCTGGTCTAAAAAATGATCGGATGTCATTTTTTCTCTTTTCTGCCATCGTTTGACTTGCTTGGTTAACTACTGTATTAAAAAGCACAAACACTGTTTGTAGTGGAGAATACTTCAAAGAAGACTTTAACACCACTTATGCACAGTTTTAAACTAAAAAAAGTAAAGATTAAATCTGACAACTCTGATTTAAAGCTGACCAACGCTTACTTTAACTTTCGACACAAAAAAAAACAACTTTCGACGGAACGCAGCGTTTTGCGCATGCGTCGGATGGCAAAACTACGGCAAGCCGGACGAAATTAGCTTGTAGCTTCGATACTTAGCGCTCGAAGAAAAGACTTTAACACCACTTATGCACAGTTTTAAACAAAAAAAAGTAAAGATTAAATCTGACAACTCTGATTTAAAGCTGACCAACGCTTACTTTAACTTTCGACACAAAAAAAACAACTTTCGACGGAACGCAGCGTTTTGCGCATGCGTCGGATGGCAAAACTACGGCAAGCCGGACGAAATTAGCTTGTAGCTTCGATACTTAGCGCTCGAAGAAAAGACTTTAACACCACTTATGCACAGTTTTAAACAAAAAAAAGTAAAGATTAAATCTGACAACTCTGATTTAAAGCTGACCAACGCTTACTTTAACTTTCGACACAAAAAAAAAACAACTTTCGACGGAACGCAGCGTTTTGCGCATGCGTCGGATGGCAAAACTACGGCAAGCCGGACGAAATTAGCTTGTAGCTTCGATACTTAGCGCTCGAAGAAAAGACTTTAACACCACTTATGCACAGTTTTAAACTAAAAAAAAGTAAAGATTAAATCTGACAACTCTGATTTAAAGCTGACCAACGCTTACTTTAACTTTCGACACAAAAAAAAAACTTTCGACGGAACGCAGCGTTTTGCGCATGCGTCGGATGGCAAAACTACGGCAAGCCGGACGAAATTAGCTTGTAGCTTCGATACTTAGCGCTCGAAGAAAAGACTTTAACACCACTTACGCACGGTTTTCAACACAAAAAAAGTATTGATTAACTCTGACAACTCTGATTGTACACTTCAACACCCTTATGCACAGTTTTAAACTAAAAAAAGTAAAGATTAAAGCACTTGGCCATAGGACATTTTCTTCCTATTTTCTAGTGAAAAACATGTAAAAAAATGCCAGGCGGAAATATGAGACGTCGCGTAACGAGAAGCAAAAACTAGAGTCTGATTTTCTTTGCTAATGTGTTTCATCTTATTCAGTTGCATGAGCAAATACTTACTGGAAGTGTGGCAGTGAGTGACACAGCTCGCTTCCCACTTCAAGCAGTTCAACCGGAGCTTCTGAGCGTTACCGCCCTCCGGCTTGTTGTTTCATCCTACACACATTGGACTAAACCATTTGCCAACCTGGAAGGGGGGGGAGGCAAAAATTCCCTTTTTTTTTCTTAGATTAATGGCAGATTTTTTTCTTTTTTTGCCTTTTTATATTTATATTATTTAAACACACAGTTTCCTTTATTGAATTATTGGGGGGGACAAATCTACAGTTCCCCAAGATTGGGGGGGTCCGGACCCCAGTTCCCCAAGATTGGGGGGGTCCGGACCCCCCCGACCCCCCCAGGATCTACGCCCGAGATGTAGACAAGCATTGTCAACAAGGCCCCCAAAGTGAGTTGGCAGATAACTGTGGTCACGCTCAATTGCAGAAGTGTTTGCGAAAGGAGATGTCAGCTCTTCGGTTTCTTCTGCTGTGGAGGAAGATGGCAT
>JBBPBX010056569.1:0-22719 GCA_038048925.1 Garcialebias charrua
GTGTAAGTCTCCGCCCACAACAGGAAGTCAACAAGAACATAGAATATAACTCAACACCCCCACTTGTTCTTATGTTGACATAATACATAATACATTTACATACCAAAAACAAAACATGCAAATTTTCCCATTCTCATTTTAGTTACAGGCTTTGTTAGGATATCAGCCACCATTTCTGTTGTTGGACAATAGGAAAGAGTTATTTTTCTATCACTAAGTGCTGATCTAATAAAGTGAGATTGAATGTCGATGTGTTTACATCTTTGGCGGTGGAACGGACTTTTAGTAAGAGCAATTGCACTTTGATTGTCCTCAAAAATGATCACAGGTGCATATTCACATCCAAAGTCCATTCCATTCACTAGATTCACAAGATACATACTTTCCTGTGCAGCAGCAGTCAAGGCAATGTATTCAGCTTCACATGTAGATAAAGAAACAGTGGATTGCTTTTTAGACTTCCAGGAAACAATGGGTCCAGTTTCAGATAAACTAAAACAGTAACCAGACACACTCCGTCTGTCCTTCTGATCTCCTGCCCAGTCACAGTATGCCACAAGTTTAAGAGTTACACTATTTTTCTTGAAGCATAATTCCTGATTTAGTGTACGTTTCAGATACCTTAATACATGTTTTGCTGCAACCCAATGGTGTTCATTCGGTTTAGACAAATATTGTGATAACTTACTGACAATAAAACTTAAGTCTGGCCTAGTGCTCATCATTACATAGATCAAACTTCCCACTATTTCACGATACTTTTTATGATCAGCAGGTTGACCTTCATCGTCAAACTTCAGTTTACTTTCACATGGGGTTGACCTTGGTTTGCAGTCAGTCATACCAAATCTCTCCAAGATTTTCATGATATATCTTTTCTGGTTCATTTTTACTTCACCGTGGTTCTGTGTAAAATCAATTCCTAAAAAATGTTTAAGTTTTCCAAGATCTTTAATTTTAAACTTTGCAGCCAACATTTTCTTCACACTTTTGAGAATTTGGTCATTACTAGCTGCAATGATAAGGTCATCAACCCAAATAATCAAGATCACTTTCTCATGTTCATTTTCTTTACTGTAAACACAATGGTCAGCAGGATTCTGTACAAACTCATTTTCAATAAGAAAATAAGTAAAGTGATTTATTTAGCTTACATACCAATATCTCTCCCGTCTCCGTTATCACTTCAAATCCTTCCGGTTGTTCTAAAAATATCTCACAATCGATAGGGGCATGTAAATATGCTGTTTTAACATCCATTTGATGCAATTCTAAGTCATATTGAGCGGCAAGCTGCATTAGAACACGCACAGAAGTCATATCTGCTGTTGGAGAAAAAGTCTCGTCTTAATACCAGCAACCTGATTATAGCCTTTTGCAACGTATCTAGCTTTATAAAGTGTCTCAATAGGATTTAATTTAAAGGGGACCACATACTGTATAGGTCTTTAAAAAAATGTATGTTATGTCTGTGTGCTATCTTGACAATATTAATTCATTTTAATACACAAAATAATTCTTAGATAATTAATTATACCCTTTTTAATTCTGCCATTTTTAACTTTCGTTTTGAACGACCGGTTTCTGATACAAGTTCTGAAGTCCACGCCCTTCAACGATCTGTTTACGCCCTCTGTAACAGCCAGTATCTGTAATGTGTTGTTGTTTTAAAATTAGCTCTTTTTTTATTACTCATTTGACTTACTGTTAGTGCTAGCTTAAGATAACTTACCGAAACCCGTCTGAGCGCGCCGCAATTTGCTGCTCCTTTTAGCATGAGACCACCCGAATCCGATGCTAATGTTAGCTTGTTCCTCTTCCGGTGTTCGCCAGCTCCGCTCGTTGCACGCGGAGATTTTGGGAGTTATCGCTGTTCCAGTCAAGACAACACAAAGTTCACCAAGTGTCTCCCGTAAATTAATCCGTAAGGAGAAGGTCCTCGCTGCTGCGAGCCTGCTGCGAGGCTGAAACGAGGCTGTACAGTTGAAGCTCCGCTCCATCGCGCCAGAAGAGGGTCCCGTCGCAACCGGTCCCTACGCCGGGGGTCCGCTCGTTTAATTTTTGCCGGCTGCGCGTTGGGAGCGATCGCAAATACACTAAAAATTGAACTAAAACATAAAAATAACAATTATACTTTATTTATAAAGCCATTTAAAAAAACCACAGCTGCAACAAAGTGCTGTACACATGAAATTAAGAACATATAAACAAAAGATGAGATGAAATCATGAAAAACAACAGTCATGTGTTTAATACAGAAGTGGGTTGAGCCTAACCAGGGGTTGCTAGGTGAGGGGCTGGACTCAGGTTGTGGTGGGTTGTCCTAGCGCTTGTGACGTCACAAGCGCGATTGTTTTCAAAACGAAACCTAAATTATCACAGTAAAATAAATCTACTTAGAGTAAATAAACCACTGGGTGCATTTTTTTGGCCTTAGGACTGTTTTTTTATGAAGTAAATACCCAAAGTTGAGTAAAAAAAACATTAAAAAGTGAATTTTGCATGTGTGGTCCCCTTTAATAGTAAATACCCATCTACCCCCCACTGCTTGCTTACCCTCTGGTAATGAAGTTAGGATGCAAGTATTATTCTCTATCAAAGAGTCCATTTCTTCCTTCATAGCTTTGACCCATAGTTCTGATTGTGGTGAGCTCATAGCTTCTTTCACTGTTCTAGGCATGTCACATCCTATAACAATAGTCAATGTTCATGTTTACTTGATCATCTTCACATTTCATTTCGTAATCCTGATAATACTTGGGAGGTCTCCTTTCTCTTGTAGGATAACGTGCACCAAGGTTACCTTCACTTTTATCTAAGTTTTCTTCTGTATCATAAGTCTCAGTTTTATTCTCTTGTGAGATAATTGTACTCAAATCTGGTTTTAATGGCTCACTTTCAACTTTCTTATTGAGTAAAATATTCTCATCTATGTCATCAGTTTGAGTGTCACATTCATTGGTACTTTTTGTGATACATTTTACCAGTCTATTCTTAAGTACTCTTCCTGTATCTGGATAGAAAACAAGATATGCAGGACTATTTTTGTCATAACCAACAAAAATTCCCTTTTCACAACGTGGGTCCAATTTTTTCTTATCATATTTATATGCATAACATTCAGATCCAAAAGTTCTCATTTTAGACAGATCAGGTTTCTTTCCTGTTATCATATAATATGGAGTCTGCTCAACACGTCTGTTGTAACATCTGTTTCGGATAACTGCAGCCGTCTGAACTGCATAGGTCCATAAATTTTTAGGCAGATTACTCTCAATTAGCATGCATCTTGCCATTTCAAAGACAGTTCTCCATGTTCTCTCAGCTGTCTCATTCTGATGGGGAGAATAAGGAGCTGAAGTTTCATGTCTAATAGCATTTTGATTAAGCAATGATTGGAACTCTTTAGACGTAAACTCAGTTCCATTATCTGATCTTAAACACTTTATTTTCCCATAAGGTGCCACATCTGCTATAAACTTTTCTGTTCCTTTCACAGTATCACTCTTAGCTTTCAGAAAATAGGTAAATATAGCACCTGAATAATCGTCTGTGAAAGCTAGAGCATATCTGAACCCGTCTTTAGCAGCTGGTTCTACTGGTCCAGCCAGATCTGTATGTACAAGATCTAGTGCATTTTTAGCTTTTTCATCAGGATCTCTACTCCTGGTCTGAGTAAATTTACCCTGTATGCATATTTCACATTTTAGATCAGGTTTTTCAGTTTTACCTCTAATTTTCATTCCATCTGCAACACCTTCCAACTTTGACACATCATCATAATTACAGTGACCTAATATTTCATGCCACGTCTGGATGTCATAGCAGGCATTGCACTCATCAATGTCATCATCAAGGGTATTTAAATAGAACATTCTATCATAAACATCTATATCAAAAACTGTACCATTTTTATGGATGAGTCGATTCTGTCCCTCTTTAAAGATGACTGTTGCTCCATGGGCAGTTAAAGCTTTAACAGAAAATATATCCTGGGAGAACGACGGCACGTATAATGTATCCATCAACATTATCTCCACAATTCGGCTGTTGCTGTCTCTCAGACGAACTCTTGCGGTGCCTTTCTTCAGTGCGATCCCACTGGCCCTCTCGCCGTCAGCCAACTCCAAAACATGGCTCTGAGGCCTAAAAGTCGAGTCGAAATCCTTGAACTTTGCAGCGTCTGTCACAATGTGCTTTGTTGCACCAGAGTCGACCATGAGGCCCTTCACCTTCGTGTCGTAGATCTGGGCGTCGTTGGTTTGCTTCACCGTGAAAGCGAACGTGTGGTCCTCCTCATCCATCGCTTGTTTAATCTTGTCTCGCCCCTTCCGCCGACAATTTACGTCTTTATGCGTGGCGCTCTTGCAGAAACCACACCACTGTTTCAGCTCTCTGCGCTCGCCCGAGGTTGAAGAACAATCCAGGGCTTTGTGCCCTCTCTGGCCGCAGTTGTAACAGGTGATTTTTGATTTCCAGTTGTCTCTTCCTTTAATTTTCATCACACTGTCTTCAGTTGAGCCAGCAACACATAACTTCTCTGTGCTCTCATAGCTTCTCAACTTCGTTTTAAATTGTGCAAAAGTTAATTCTTCATCACTCTGTGTCACATAAACAGAGAATGGTTTGAACTCATCAGGCAGTCCTTTTAAAATCATTGCTGTCAACAGGCCATCACTCAAAACTTCTCCTGCATTACGCAGCGCCGTGATTGCAGTTTCTGCCCGGATAATATAGTCAGTGACGTTTTCATTGACACCTTTCTGTAGAGATGTCAGCTCCGTGTACAGACTGATCACTCTTGGCTTACCAGAACCTGCATAGTGGTCTCTGAGGATCTTCAAGGCTTTTCTGCCATCATCTGCAGCATCTCTCATGACAAGAGAAAGACTTTTATCATCCAAGACTTGAATTAATTCAGCATACACTTCTTCATTTTTGGTGGCGTCTTCTTCCACGTCATCGGGTACGCCCCTCAGTAATATTGTGTCCTTCAGCCCAAGCAGACGTAAGTGGGCTAAAAACTTTGTCTCCCACAACTCGTACTTCTTTTCATCTCCATCAAAGCATAATCGGTTCCATCGGCTTCCAAACTCCCTTCTGGGCCCATAAGCTGTTGACGCAGCCATTGTTTGAAGCGAGGGTTGGAAATGCCGGATAATGACGGAGGAAAACACAACACACCATCAGTTGCATTTGGCCTGAGTGAGAAGATGCGCTCATCAGAGCAGCTGGCCTTTTATTAGCAGATTGCGCCCTCCTGTGTAGGTCTCCGCCCACAACAGGAAGTCAACAAGAACATAGAATAAAACTCAACATTATATAAAATATATAAATGAGGGGCAGATATTTTTCTTTCTGCACCCTTTTCATTCAATGTTTTTTTTCTTTTGAGGGACTTGTTTTATTTTGTTTCTCTAATGAACTAATACATTTAAAAGAAACTGACATAGTTGAGAGTTTAATGTTTATTTGATGGTGATTTCAAATATTTTTAAGGCTATAAATAAAAGGTGAACATTCATTTATTTGCACAGTTTGTACACTTTTTTTGAGGCTTTTATATTGTTTATATCGATATCGAATTATATCGTTGTCGACCGAAATTAAGAACTATATCGTGATAAGTTTTGGCCATAAAAGTTTGTTGATTCCTATAAATATCTGGGTATCCTGATCGATTCACATCTCTCTTTTAAACTCCACGTGGAAAACCTAGTGAAGAAACTGAAAGTTAAACTGGGTTTCTTTTTCAGAAACAGATCATGTCTAACACTGAATGTTAGGAAACGCCTTGTATCTGTGACTTTCCTTCCCTCCATTGATTACGGTGACATTCTCTACATGAATGCTCCTACAAGCACCCTGCAGATGTTGGATGTTGTCTATCATGGTGCATCCTGCAGATGTTGGATGTTGTCTATCATGGTGCATCCTGCAGATGTTGGATGTTGTCTATCATGGTGCACTAAGATTCATAACTGGTTGTGATTATCGTACCCACCACTGCACCCTGTATTCACTGGTTAACTGGACATCATTAACCTCACACAGACTCTTCCACTGGTACATTTTCATCTTTAAATCACTTCTTGGTCTGCTGCCCTCATACATCTCCTCCTACATGTCTTTGCGTGAGTGCAGCTACAGCGTGCGCTCTCAGGACATGATTACCTGCAGTGTTCCGTCAGTGAGGACTGAACTTGGAAAAAGGGCCTTCTCCTACTCTGCTCCTGCTTCATGGAATATCTTACAAAAAGATCTGAAGCTCTCGACCTTGACTTCTCTAAATGGTTTTCAGAATCTGTTGGAATCCTGGCAAAAACCAATGCAGACATGTTCCTGTCTTTGATTTTATACGTCTACCTTATAATGTTTTGCTAGTTTTTTGATACTTTGTTAAAAGGAGGAATGTGTATATATGTATGTATATATGTATATATATACTGTATATGTATTAGGGCTGGGCGATATGGAAAAAATCATATATCACGATATGGACTTTTTTATATCACGATAACGATATATATCACGATATATACAACACGATGTGTGTGTGTGTGTGTGTGTGTGTGTACAGCAAAAATTTGGACCAAAGTTTTTTTATTTTATTATTTTACTACAGATAGTTACATTTATAAGAATGTGAACAAAAAGAACAAGGAAATTTGGACCAAAGTAGAAACTAGATCTACCTAAGATCTACCTTAATTCAAGGAGTACGATTATGGAATGACTTAATGCCAAATGACAAATGTTAAGGAAGCCAAATCATTCCTTGTATTTAAGAAACTGGTAAAAAATGAATTGCTAAAAAAAATATAAATGAATCTAATTTAATGTGTGATATATGTGAATTGAAAATTGACTGAGTTATTTACTTATTTTGTTATTATAGAAAATATTGTTTGAACTGTTATTAGATGAATAAGGAGCAGATTTAATAAGATTTATTCTTCATCTGCTACCTTTCATTTTATTATTTTTTTTCTATTATGAATACGTTAATTGTTGTATTTCATTTTATAAAATGAATAAACTAACAAACAAACAAACAACTCCTTTTCTACTTTGGTCCAAATTTTTCCTGCAGGTGGCGGTAAAACAACAGCTGCTAATGAAACTCACGAAGAAGAAATCCGCTCTGAAGTTTGAGTAAACAAAGCAAGAAACAGAAAAGAGAAAACGTTGCGTTTGATTGCGGTTCTGTTGTGTCTCTGGTCTGTTTTGTATTGGTTAACTGGACCCGAGTTCGGACTCGGTTGGACTCTGGGTTCGTGTCCTCTGGACCCATTTTGTCTCCGAGTTTCAGCGGAGCGAAATAATGGAAGCTAACAAGGTGAGCTTCCCCCTCTTTTTGGTAAAAGTTATTCTTCTTGGGCTGCCTGTGCAGCTGTTTTCTCCTTGTTGAGATCTATGGTTGAGACACCGGCTTCATGCGCCTGCGTCTCTGTTGCTCTCGAGTTTAACCACGTAAAGCATGTGTCGCAAACCCGCGCGTGCGTCAAACATAAAGCCGCGCCGTCATCTCGCAAAACCACAATATGAAGCTTATTTGCGACAGTTATTTTTTTATTCTTATTTATCACGATAGAGACGATAGAAGGAAAGTAGCACGATAGACACGTTTCTATCGTCCCCACGATATATATCGTCATATCGCACAGCCCTAATATGTATATATATATATATATATATATGTATATGTATATATGTATATATATATATGTATATATATGTATATATGTATATGTATATATGTATATGTATATATGTGTATATATATGTATATATGTATATGTATATATATATGTATATATATATATATATATATATTCTCTCTCTTTTGTTTTCTATTGTTTATTGTTTGTTTGTTTATTGTTTAAGGAAATTCTACCATTGCTGTTCATTGTTCTTTAGTTTTAGCAGGTCGCTTTCGTAAATGAGCCCATGAGGTTCAAAAGATTTACCTGACTAAATAAAGGTTGAATGAATATCGTCCAGCCCTACATTACCTCCTACGTGTGAATAATGATTTTAACTGTATTTAGCCTCAGCTTTAGCCAGTAGTTTCAGTGTAAATGAATTTACAAGAGTTCATAACATGTCTGCTTCTTCCATGATGAGCTGGAGTTCTTTAATCAGCAACAAGAGAGGCGGCTGTGCAGTTAGCATGATGCTAACAGAGCGGACTTACGGTCAGGCATGTCAGCGGGCAGCTGCGGGCCTCCTGCGGGTCTGCTGCGGGTCTGCTGCGGGCTGAAGGGAGTTCTGTCCCGGCAGAGCAACACTACAGCTCGATGCTTCAGATGTTCTCAGTCTGTGTTGGTTTCTTCCTGCGTAACGTTCTGCGTTTAGCTCGAATCTGTTGTCGTGAAGGCTGCACTGTTTATGACGTCACTTCCGGAAGCAGAGTTTAAACAGCAACGTCTGCAGGAGAACTGAGGTACTGCATCAACAACATTAAGGTTTAGTGCGAATAAATTCATAAACTCAAGATTCCTACACTTACAGATGCTATTTACATTTATTTTAGAAAACATAAAAAAATTATTCGCATTATGTTTCTCTATTTGATTTACTTCCTCTGTCAGGGCTGGCAAAGGGATGTTTTTTTCAAGTAGGAAGTCCGTCCCAGCAGATCTTCCTCTGATTTTATCCTCAAATGGTGTCCCTATTGAGTTTGTTGATTCCTATAAATATCTGGGTATTTGCTGGGAGATTCACATCTCTCATTTAAACTCCACGTGGAAAACCTAGTGAAGAAACTGAAAGTTAAACTGGGTTTCTTTTTCAGAAATAAATCATGTCTAACTCTGAATGTTAGGAAACACCTTGTATCTGTTGACGCAGCCATTGTTTAAAGCAAGGGTTGGAAATGCCACGGCCACGGGGCGGCCGTGGCTTATAGGTAATGGCAGTCGTCCCCCGATCGGAAGGTTGGCGGTTCGAATCCCGGTTCCCCACATCATGTGTCGTTGTGTCCTTGGGCAAGACACTTCACCCCGAGTAGCTCCCGGTAGGACTGGAAAGCACCTTGCATGGTAGTCTGCTGCTACTGGTGTATGAATGTGTGTAGCACTTTGAGATTTTCACTAATGAAAAGTGCGTTATAAATTGAATTTATTATTATTATCTGTGACTTTCCTTCCCTCCATTGATTACAGTGACATTCTCTACATGAATGCTCCTACAAGCACCCTGCAGATGTTGGATGCTGTCTATTGTAGCCGGGTCGGGTGTGGTTAAAATTGAGTACTGAAGTTTAAAAGGTTTAAAAATACTATTTTAAATAAATAAAATTGGTTAAAATGGTTGTACCTAAAAAGTTACCTTTAAAAGCACGCAGGCGCGTTTGCAGAGGAGGTTTAGGACAAGTTTACACACTGACACCAGTTAAATTGCACAATTATTTAATTAAATAAAATCCTAAATTTAAAATATTTACAAATTAAAAAGGCAGTCAACTCCAATAAACATTAAAAGGGCAATTATGGCAGTACATTTAAAACAGGAAAATCACACACAAACATATACACACACACACACACACACACACACACACACTGCAGGACTTACACAGCAAACGCCTCACTCGGAAAGCCCTCTGCATGGCAGGTGATCCCACACACCCACTACACAGCTGCTTCAGACTGCTGCCATCAGGGAGGAGACTGAGGAGTCTCCAGGCTCGAACCAGCAGACTGAGAGACAGCTCTGTTCATCAGGCAGTCAGGATGCTAAACACTCTGCCTGCTCTGCCTCCCCTCCCATTTGAACTGCCTTAACACAAAAACTTTCTCACACATTACCACACAACACAAAGATTTTAACACTGGACTCTGTGTCATCAAACGGGTTATTCACTAAACTCTCGGTCATGTACTCATTCAGTTTGCACTACTTCTCATATTTGCACTAATGTTTGTATTACATTACTGCCTATAGTCATACTACTGTTTACATTCACTGTTTACATTTATTAATACGGTTTACATTTATTACTACTGCTTTACATTTATTACTACTGTTTACATTTACACTACTTTTATCTATACTACTGCTGATACATATACAGCATTCTCTGACTAGCCTTATCTAAGAATGTCAAATGTGCCTCACTGTATATGTCACGTTCCGCTGACCCTTTAGGCCCCGCTGATCCTTTAGGCCCCGCTGCCCCTTTAGCCTGACCTTTTTCCTTTAGCCTGACCCGCTCCCTTTAGCCTGACCCGCTCCCTTTATGCCTGTCACCCTTCCTCTGCCCCTGACTTCCTTTTGTCATATTTCTTGCCCCTTCTGTCCACCGTCCAATTTAGTTCAGCCTGTCATCCAGTAATGCCTGTCACCCTTCCTCTGCTCCTGTTTCTCTGCACCATACCTTAACTTCCCTACTTAATCTTTGTTCTTTGTTTCTTCTGTGCTGCTAATTTGTGTTCTGTGCTTTGTGTAATGTTTCTTGTTTTTACTTTGTTTCTGTCATTTCTTTCCACTTCCTCCTTAGTCTGCTTCAGTCCTGATTCTGCTCCTCATGTCACAGCCACTCCTGTCAGTCAACTGTTCACCACACCCCTTCTGCCCCAGTTCAGCAATCAGTCCTTTATTCCTTCCACCTGTTGTGCTCAGCATTTAAGCTCCTGGGAGCCACTGCACTTGGCTCAGTCATTGTTGTTGAATCTCTGGTTCCAGCATATGATAATGACTCCTTCTCCAGACCATACAATATAGCTGTCTTGTAAAGTTTTCCTTTGAACTTTGCTGACACATTTTTGTCACAAATCACTCCTGAAACTTTTCTCCATCCACTCCATCCTGCCTGCACTCTCTTCTTCACCTCTTTACCACATTCCCCATTTTCCTGGACAGTGGACCCCAAGTCCTTGAAGTCCTGCATCTTTGTGACCTCTGCTCCTTGTAGCCTGTGACCTGTGACAGAGCACCTGTGACAGAGCACCTGTGACAGAGCACCTGTGAGGAAGCGGACGCGGGCACACCTTGGCTGCCGCTGCTCCTCATACTTTTTGCTCTTTGAAGCCTTTTTTTACTACTTTCTGCTGTTTTTTTTCACCGAGCCTTGTTGGACATTTCTACCTTTCTCGATTGCAGAGTGCGGCAGGCCTAGGCCTGTGTACAGCACCTGTACGAGCTGACGCGGACATTTCTACCTTTCTTTGAACATTTCTACCTTTCTTGAACGCAGAGTGCGGCAGGCGTTTGCCTGTGTACAGCACCTGTGTGAACGGACGTCACGCGGGCATTTTTTCCTTTCTGTGATTAAGTTTTAGAGCAACTGTCTTTTCTGACTGCGTTGTGGTTCTGCAAACATTATAAGTTGCCGGTCAAAGCAGATGACCGCTTGTCCTGAGTCTGGGTCTGCTAGAGGTTTCTTCCTTCTAAAAGGGAGTTTTTCCTTTCCACTGATGCCTAGTGCTTGCTCAGGATAGGAGACTGCAGCCAGGCCAAGATTTGACTTGTTGCTGGATTCATTAGATAGAAAACTTTACTAGTTTAACCGGAATTTTATTAGTGGGGGCTGTTAGCTCCCGCTAGCTCCAGAACGAATTTAGCTTAACAAACCACGTAGCTGCATTTATTGTTCGCTTACCTGCTGCCTCTGTCACCCTCCTGGGTCCTCTGGACTGTTTTGGATTTTCTCCTGTGCTCCTCTTCGAGGTAATGATCATTCAAATTACCTCTCTCTGCTTCTTGTATATCTTTCTTGGAGCCGTGGGCCTGCTGTTAGCGGCTAGCTCCATGCTAGCTTCCACCGGATCGACAACAATGTTGACCTACTCCGCTTCGCAGCTGTTTGAATTTAACAACTGCTCCATTCCTCCTTCTATTTCGACCATTAAACAACTGGGACTTCTGCGTAGACCTCGTTACATCCATAGAAGCTCTCGAAAGAAATTAGTTCACTTTAGGCAAACTGGCTCTGACTCGATTGCTACTGTCTGGTCTGAGAGACGTGTCGCACCTCGACGACGTCATCAGAACGCTGCGTCTGTGGTCCTTTGTAGTCCACAGCACACGAAGTGGCAAGGAAAACGTGGAGTGGACTTCAGTCTGCTTAAACCTCTTCAAAAACAATCTGCTCCAACTAGTATTAAAATAGAACTTTTTAATGTTCAATCACTTTCAAACAAATCATGTCTAATTCATGATCACATTTTGGAGAAGAATTTGGACCTCATGTGCCTCACAGAAACTTGGCATAGACCGGATGTGTACAGTTCTTTAAATGAAGCTTGTCCATCTGGATACAGCTATCTGCAGAGAGCCCGCAGCACTGGCCGCGGTGGTGGTCTGGCTGTAATCTACCGCAGTAGTTTAGGGCTGTCGCATCTGGTTTCTCAGGATTTTTCTTCTTTTGAATGTCTGGCTTTCAGCTTCAAAGCCCCACTCCTGATGAATGTTATATTAATTTATAGACCTCCCAAACCGCATGTTTCATTTAACTCAGAGATACATGACCTCTTCACTTATTTCTGCACCTCCCCTGTGAAGACTATTTTTCTTGGCGACTTGAATATCCACGTGGACAATTCCTCTTCACCTCTGGCAACAGATTTTAAGTCTCTTTTGGATTCTCTTAATCTCACTCAACATGTTGACGCCCCTACGCACAGCAGGGGGCATACTCTGGATTTGGTGATTACTGACACTGTACTCATCAATAATTTATCTGTATATGACCTGGGTGTCTCAGACCACAGGGTCATCTCCCTGGAAGTGCCTTCATCTTCGCCTGCTTCAAACCCAAAACGACCCATCCAGTTCCGTGACCTTAAAAACATTTCCCTTGATGTTCTGTCTGCTGATCTTCACACCATGACCGCTGTCAATCATTCATCTGCAGATGACTCTGTGGATTACTACAACCAATCTCTTCGGGAGCTCCTGGACCTACATGCTCCCTTGAAAACAAGACTGGTGTCTTTCTCCCGTTCAGCCCCTTGGTACACTGATGAGCTGCGCAAGATGAAGGCAACTGGCCGTGCTATCGAGAGACGTCTAAAATCATCTGGTCTCTCGGTACATAAGCAGGCGTACAAAGAACATCAGAAAGCGTACGCCTATTCTCTTAAAGAAGCACGCTCCAAATATTATTCTAACATCATCAACACCTGCCCTGGAAACTCTAAACAGCTCTTCTCCACAATAACTCGTCTGCTTAATCCCATTAAACAAACTCTTGAGGACTCTGCTCAAAAATGCGAGCTGTTTCTTTCATCTTTTAAAACCAAAATTGACACTATCAGATCTCAGCTCCACAACCTCCCTGTTCTCAGTGTGCCATCTACCCGTCTGCATTCTGGGACCCTTAACAGCTTTGACGAAGTTGTTCAGAGTGAGGTGGAGGCCATCATCAAGAAAATGAAGCCTTCATCCTGCGCCCTGGATCCTTTCCCCTCGTCTCTCATAAAATCCAATCATTCTGCAATAGGCCCACTTATCACTCAAATAATAAATCAGTCTCTTCAATCTGGTCATGTTCCACTGCCTCTAAAAACTGCCATCATTAGGCCTCTTCTGAAAAAATCTAATTTGGATCCCGACATTTTTTCTAATTACCGCCCAATTTCACACCTCCCTTTTCTGTCTAAAGTGCTGGAAAAAGCAGTTGCTGCTCAGCTGCAGGATCACTTACAACAACACTCCCTGTATGAGAAGTTCCAGTCTGGATTCAGGGCAGCTCACAGTACTGAGACTGCACTGCTGAGAGTTACTAATGATGTCCTCTTGGCTGCTGACACTGGCTCTCCCTCCATCCTTGTCCTCCTTGACCTCACTGCAGCCTTCGACACTGTGGACCATAGTATCCTCCTCCACCGTCTTCATGTGGAGGTCGGTCTCTGTGACACCGTCCTGGACTGGTTTAAATCTTTCCTCTCCAATAGGCTGGAATGTGTTAGTCTTGGCAACGCCACGTCCCAGACAGTCTCTGTCTCCTGTGGTGTCCCTCAGGGGTCGGTTCTGGGGCCCCTGTTGTTTTCCCTTTACATGCTGCCTTTAGGTCAAATTATTAATCAGTTCAACATTTCTTTTCACTGTTATGCCGACGATACACAGCTTTACATCAGGACTGGAGCATCCTCATCTTCCACCTTGTCATCTCCATCTTCACTCACTGCCCTCTCTGCCTGCCTGGAGGCAATTAGGGCATGGATGAATCAGAACTTTCTTCAATTAAACTGCTCCAAGACCGAGGCCATACTGATTGGCACCCCTCACCAGGTACAGACATCTACTATAACAACACTTTCCTTTTCTGGACAAGACATCCCCCTCTCCACCTCTGTTACAAATCTTGGAATAAAAATGGACTCCAATCTTACATTTGAAAATCACATTAAGCTTCTGTTTAAAACTTGCTTCTTCCATCTTCGAAACATCTCTAGACTTCGCCCATCCCTAACTTTTTCCGATGCTGAGAAGCTCGTCCATGCTTTTGTCTCCTCCAGGCTCGACTACTGCAACTCCCTGTTTATTGGAATCCCTGGCAAAAACCTTCAGAAACTTCAATATATTCAAAACAGTGCAGCAAGGATCTTGTTGCGAGTTCGTAAATTTGAACATATTACGCCCATTCTTCATAACCTTCATTGGCTTCCTGTCGCCTACAGAATTCAGTACAAAACTGCTCTCATTACACATCAATGCTTACATGGAGCTTCACCAGATTATCTGAAGGATATTCTTATTCCACACTCATCCACCCGGTCGCTGCGGTCACAGAACAGTAATCTCCTTCACATTCCGAGAACCAAATTAAGGACCATGGGAGACCGGGCTTTCAGTGTGGCTGCCCCCCGCCTGTGGAACTCTCTTCCTGACTGTCTGAGGGTCCCACAGTCTGTGGTTGACTTTAAGAGCGGCTTGAAGACCTTTCTTTTCAACCGAGCATACTCTACCTCCTCATGATTCTACTTTTGTTCTTAGTTGATACTGTTATTGATTTTACTTGTTTTATTACTTGTTTTATTGACATTTAATTTCTGTTGCACCGTGTAGCACTTTGAGATTTTCATTAATGAAAAGTGCGTTATAAATTGAATTCATTATTATTATTATTATTATTAGCCTCACTGTTCCACTGGCCTCCCTCTCATTCACACACATGTACTCTGTCTTAGTACTTATTTTAAATGAATGAATAAATGGATTAAATAAAATATTAAATAGCTTTACATATGCTAAGTTCTTGGCATAAATCAACACAGACATGTTCTCGATTTTAGTACTGTATTTTACATTGTTTTATAATGTAGCTGTTTATGTTTTTTAACACAGTTTTTTTGTGATTTTTAATTAATATGCTTTTTTATGATTGTTGGCTGCAAGTATCAAGCTGCAAAATCCTTTCCTTCCTGAATGTGAGGCAGGTCTTGATGTCTATGCGCAGCATTATTACTCTGGGTTCATGAGACACGACTCCGGATTGGATTGGCCCCACCCCTACTACTACTGTTGCATTGTGGGGAATGTAGTGTTGGTACGTGACCGGAGGGCTTATTATGTTGTTTTTCTGGCAAAATACAAAAATAATAATAATAAAATAAAATAAATAATTTTAGTACATGTTATTATGTGTCAGAGGAGGGCTTAGAATAGGAAATTTAAAAAAAAAAAAAAATTTTTTTTTTTTTTTTTTTTACCAAAAGGGCACTTGGGGGCAAGGAGAAAAAGGGGCAGGTGCTCAAGCCCCCATAGCCCCCCCCTCTGCACGTCCGTGGACATCGGGGGCAGTTCCCTTGGATTGGCAGACTGGGGTGGTGGTTCCCCTATTCAAAAAGGGGGACCGTAGGGTGTGTTCCAACTATAGGGGGATCACACTCTTAAGCCTCCCTGGTAAGGTCTATTCAGGGGTTCTGGAGAGGAGGGTCCGTCGGATAGTCGAACCTCGGATTCAGGAGGAGCAGTGTGGTTTTCGTCCTGGTCGTGGAACACTGGACCAGCTCTACACCCTCAACAGGGTCCTGGAGGGTGCGTGGGAGTTTGCCCAACCAGTTTACATGTGCTTTGTGGACTTGGAGAAGGCATTCGACCGCGTCCCTCGGGGGGTTCTGTGGGGGGTACTCCGGGAGTATGGGGTACCAGGCCCATTGATATGGGCTGTTAGGTCCCTGTACGACCGGTGTCAGAGCTTGGTCCGCATTGCCGGCAGTAAGTCAGGCTCGTTTCCAGTGAGAGTTGGACTCCGCCAAGGTTGCCCTTTGTCACCGATTCTGTTCATAACTTTTATGGACAGAATTTCTAGGCGCAGCCAAGGTGTTGAGAGGATCCGTTTTGGTGACCTTAGAATCGCTTCTCTGTTTTTTGCAGATGATGTGGTCCTACTGGCTTCATCAGTTCGTGATTTACAGCTTTCACTGGAGCGGTTTGCAGCCGAGTGTGATGCGGCCGGGATGAGGATCAGTTCCTCCAAATCCGAGGCCATGGTCTTGAGCCGGAAAAGGGTAGCATGCCCTCTCCGGGTCGGGGAGGAGGTCCTGCCCCAAGTGGAGGAGTTTAAGTATCTCGGGGTCTTGTTCACGAATGAGGGAAAACTGGAGCGTGAGATCGATAGGCGGATAGGTGCAGCGTCCGCAGTGAAGCGGGCGCTGTACCGGTCTGTCGTGGTGAAGAGAGAGCTGAGTCAAAAGGCAAAGCTCTCAATTTACCGATCGATCTACGTTCCCACCCTCATCTATGGTCATGAGCTTTGGGTTGTGACCGAAAGAACGAGATCTCGGATACAAGCGGCTGAAATGAGTTTTCTCCGCAGGGTGTCTGGACTCTCCCTTAGAGATAGGGTGAGAAGCTCAGTCATCCGGGAGGGACTCGGAGTAGAGCCGCTGCTTCTCCACATCGAGAGGAGCCAGTTGAGGTGGCTCGGGCATCTGGTTAGGATGCCTCCTGGACGCCTCCCTGGTGAGGTGTTCCGGGCATGTCCCACCGGGAGGAGACCCAGAGGAAGACCCAGGACACGCTGGAGGGACTATGTTTCTCGGCTGGCCTGGGAACGCCTTGGGATTCCCCCAGAGGAGCTGCTCCAAGTGGCTGGGGAGAGGGAAGTCTGGGCCTCCCTACTTAGGCTGCTACCCCCGCGACCCGACCCCGGATAAGCGGACGAAAATGGATGGATGGATGGATGGATGGATAAATGTATAATATATATATATTAAATATATATAAATATATATATATATTATATTTATATTATTATATATATTTATAAATGTATATTGATTGATTGATTGATGTTTATTCATTCATTTTAAAAGAACAAAACAAGACAGTTTCATCAGATACAAGAATGCAAGTAGGATAAAATGAGTCAGAGTTTGAGAGTCTTTATTGTCATTTGCACCGCATGTGGTACATGTGATGAAAACGAGATTATGTACACGAGGTCCCAGTTACATCCAACAACAAATGAAAGAGAAAAACAGTAATAACATCTAGAATTAACTAAGAAAAACATCAACTAGTAATACACTAAGCTAATATAGTGGGAATAAACAGCAGCACGAACATGAGTTTGTATGAGCAGATGGTCACAGATGAACACAGATGAACACAGCAACAAGAAAACAGATCAGCATCAGCATGATGTGATATTTTGCAGTGTTTATTTTTTTATTTTTATTTATTCATGAGTCTAACAGCCTCAGGGTAGAAGCTGTTCCTCAGTCTAGTGGTTCTACATTTGATGCTCCTCAACCTCCGTCCTGAGGGGAGTGGGGCAAAGAGTGAGTGTGCTGGGTGAGTGAGGTCTTTCATGATGCAGGTGGCTCTTTTCCTGCATCTGGAGGTGTAAATGTCTGTGATGGTGGGGAGACTGACTCCAACAGACTTCTGTGCAGCCTTCACCACTCTCTGCAGAGCTTTCCTCTCTTCAACTGTGCAGCCTCCATGCCACACGTTGATGCTGGAGCACAGGATGCTCTCCACTGCACACCTGTAGAAGGAGGTGAGGACTGGGCTGCTCAGACCAGCTCGTCTCAGCCGTCTGAGGAAGTAGAGTCTCTGATGACCTTTCTTGATCAGGCTGGTGGTGTTGTTGCTCCAGCTGAGGTTATCATTCATGTGTACACCCAAGTATTTGTAGCTGGAGACCACTTCCACTGCAGATCCACTTATGTTCAGTGGGGCATGGGTGTGTTTGTTCCTTCTGAAGTCCACAATCATCTCCTTTGTCTTCTTCACATTCATGTGAAGGTTATTCTCTTTGCACCAGCTCTCCAGATGTTCCACCTCCTGTCTGTAGCTGGACTCATCTTCACTAGCAAGGACCACGCCACAAGATATAAGTTTAAAGATTTATTGATTGAAGTAAAAAGGGGGGGAGGAGGGGAAGGGTGAGGGCAGGGGTGAGTGGTAGGCAGGAGAGAAGGGATGAAGGGATGAAGGGGTGAAGAGATGAATGAGGTGGGTGAGATCCGCCGAGGAGGATGCTGATGGGCTTAGGAAGTGAAGACTCGAGTGGGGATATGTCTTCGGGAAGCTGATCATCTTAACGTTTCCCGGCCCGCGTATGATCCCCCGGCGATACCTGTAACATTAAGAAACAAGAAAGGGGTTAATTCGACACATAAGGGCAAATACGATGAAGGGTAAGGGTGGGTGGGATTGACGAAACGCAACAGACAGAACTGCTCGCAAGCGAGGAATATATAGGCTACTTGGATAATTGAAGGTGTGGTTTGAGGCGTGGTCCTGCTCCTGAACCTAAGTTAACACGTTAACTCCATTTCACTAGCAAGGACCACGCCACAAGATATAAGTTTAAAGATTTATTGATTGAAGTAAAAAGGGGGGGAGGAGGGGAAGGGTGAGGGCAGGGGTGAGTGGTAGGCAGGAGAGAAGGGATGAAGGGATGAAGGGGTGAAGAGATGAATGAGGTGGGTGAGATCCGCCGAGGAGGATGCTGATGGGCTTAGGAAGTGAAGACTCGAGTGGGGATATGTCTTCGGGAAGCTGATCATCTTAACGTTTCCCGGCCCGCGTATGATCCCCAAAAGAGTCTGGTAAATTGGACTGAACTAAGGAGAGAGTGGGCTTGAAACAAGTCGTTAACGGATATTTTGAATATATGAACGATAGGCTAGTGAAGACCAGCTACCTAGGAACTGAATGGTTTGATCCGAGATACCTTGACTAGAAGTGGATGAGGCTGCGCCGATGCGGAACGATGGGTTGAGTAGTGATATAGGCTGATGAATACCAGCTACCTATGATCTGAATGGTTTGATCCGAGATACCTTGACTAGAAGCGGATGAGGTTGCGCTGATGCGGAACGAATGGGTTGAGTAGCAATATGCCTGATTTTAACGGGACTTAGCGAAGATGACGGGAGAACCAAAGAGAATTGCTGGATTTCCTTACTCTGAAATGAAGAGTTGATCGTGAGGAGAAGCATTAGCTGCATGTCGGGACTGAACGTACTTATAAATAATTTCGTATGGGCTAGGGAAAGAATTAAGAAGTTTTTGATTGATTGATTGATTGCTTCTTCGCAGAGTGAAATTCAGTGTGTAGTGACTGTGACAGGAAATGTCAGACAGGCAAGGGCAAAAGAGGTTGGAGCGAAGTCGAAACACGGAGGAAGCCAAAAAGGCTAAGAGGAACATGGTTTCTACAGTTCGGTCTATGAAATTTGAAAAGAATAACCTGAACGCAGAGTGTTCATACGTCTACTAAGGAGATTGGATGTTAGAGGGAGATGCTGAGTGATGCAGTTCAAATCTTGCTTTTACATCCTTCAATGAGCATGTTAACGTGACAATGTGAAATGGAGGGGCAGGTTATGCCTTCTGAGATCCTGAAGAAGAAGTTTATGCCAAGTTGAGCATGTTAACGTGACAATGTGAAATGGAGGGGCAGTTGAAGCCTGCCGAGATCCTGAAGAAGAAGTTTATGCCGAGTTGAGCATGTTAACGTGACAATGTGAAATGGAGGGGCAGTTGAAGCCTGCCGAGATCCTGAAGAAGAAGTTCATGCCAGCTAGGTGGAACCGGACGGTGGAAGTAAGAATGTTGAGGGCTAGAAGGGAGTAAGTAATGAAGAGGCAGATGGAAGTTGCATCGAAAGACTGAAAGGGGAGGATGTAGGCTGCGTGAAAAGATTTAAATCGATTCCTGTCTGTCAGGTAGACTAAAAGGGTGTGAGGGGCTAATTTGCGGAGAATTAGGTCTTGAGAAGAGAGGTGAAGATCTGATAACTGAGGATGTAGTTGAATTGGTTGAGGAATAGGGAGGAACCGGCGCAGGATGCGACTCTAAATGTTTCTACGACTGGCACGATACCAGAATAGATTAGGATAGACCTTTTTGCCCTTTCGTGGCCCCAAAAGAGCAGAGACGACGATGGGACAGAGACCGAAAAGTACGGAAGAAGGACTGCACGAGACGCACAGGAAGGAGTCGAATTCGGGCGGCCACACGTCGACGAACCACCCACCGCCGCAGTAGCTGCCGAAACGACGGAAGGAGCCGCATCGGTGAAAAGCAGAATGACCTCGGGGAAAGTAAGAAAAACGTTAAAGAAGAAAGGTTGTACCAGGATGAGAGAAAATGGCGCCACAGGCGCAGTTCCATATTGCATAAGTGGTCGACGACGAGAGAACCGCGAAGAGAAAAGACGCCAGCTAATTTAGAAAAGAGATGGGATAGAAAGGATCAACCCTGCGGAATGATACGGACGGCGTAGAACAGACGCCCGAGAAGAGAAAGCAGCCACAGCGCGGAAAACTGGTCAGACAGATTCAAGGCAACGCAATTAAATGCCAGACGAAATGAGCAGAAAACTGGCAGCACATTGATACAGCTGCGGCAGACGGGAGAGCACCGAGACGACGATGATGATGATGACGGTCAGCACCGTGCAACAGCTGTGGCAGCAGTAAGCACAGCGAAGACGAGAACAGAGAAGAAGGATGATGCACAGCACCTTGCAACAGCCGAGGCGGCGCGAAAGAGTAACGAAGACGACGAACGGACGAGGGGCCGCAGGGAAGGGAGGGATGATGGGACGAAGGGAGGAGGGACGAGGGGCTGCAGGGAAGGGGGGATGAAGGGACGAAGGGAGGAGGGAAGAAAGAACGAGGGACGAAGGAGGGGAATAGGGGTGAAAGGAAAGGTGCGAACGGAGGTCGCCAAAGGAGAGTGCAGAAGGGCATACGATACAAAAACCCTAGCACGGGGAGCCATCGAGAAAGGAGGCACGGGAAGAGCGGAACAAGTAGAGCAGCAGGGGAAGCTCCAATAAAGAGGGTGCGGGTACAGATGACGAACGGACGAGGGATGAAGGGCTGCAGGGAAGGGGGGGATGAAGGGACGAAGGGAAGAGGGAAGGAAGTACGAGGGGGATGAAGGAGGGGAACAGGGGCGAACGGAGGTCGCCAAAAGAGAGTGCAGAAGGGCAAGCGATACGGAGACCCCAGCACGGGGAGCTAACGAGAAAGGAGGCTCGGGAAGAGCGCAACAGGAAGAGCAGCAGGGGAAGCCTCGACAAAGAGGTCGCGGGCACAGGCGGTAACGCGATCGGGCCCCCACCGGGAGGGAGCTGATGCCATGACAGAAGGCCAGCGGACGGACGGAGCAGGCGTCGGAGGGTAAGCCGTGAGCGGTTGAAAAGAAGCTGAAACCAGAATGAAACAAATGGAAGAAGGGAGTGTCGTGGTGGGATGGGCGGCGATCATGCGAAGCCAGCGAAGGCAGGGACCGAGAGACAAAGGAAAAAGCTAAGAAAGGCCAGATAGAGAGGAAGCGGGTACAGGCTGCAACGCGACCAGGCACCCACTGGGGTGAGCAGTCGGCATGACAGAAGGACCAGCGGTCGCCAGGAGCAGACGACTGAGCTCAGGGCTCGAGAGGTTGAAAAGGAGCTGACACCAGATCGAAATGAATGAAAGAAGGGAGTGTCGTGGTGGGATGGGCGGCGATTATGTGAAGCCAGCGAAGGCTGCGACAGAGATAACGGAAAAAGCCGAGAAAGTACTGATAAGAAGATGAGGGTACAGGCTGTAACGTGACCTGGCTCCCACTGGGGGGAGCTGATGACAAGACAAAAGGACCTGCGGTCGCCTGGAGCAGCAGTCCGAGCAGAAGCCGTGAGCGGTTTAAAAGAAGCTGAAACCAGATTGAAATGAATGGAAGAAGTGAGTGTAGATGGCGGGATGGGAGGCAATGTTGGGAAGCCAGCGGAGGCTGGGACCGAGATACAGTGGAAAAAACTGAAAAAGGTCTGAGGAAGTGGCAGCGGGAACAGGCGTAACGGGACCTGGCTCCCACAGGGGGGAGCCGCCGACATGACAAAAGGACCAGCAAACGCCCGGAGCAACGGTCTGAGCAGAAGCCGTGAGCGGCGTAAAAGAAGCTGAAACCAGATTGAAACGAAAGGAAGAAGGGAGTTTGATGGAGGGATGGGCGGAGACATTGTGAAGCCCGCGAAGGCCGGGACTGAAAGAAAAAGCTGGGGAAGTACAGACGGTGCCAGTGAACTAGTTACAACCACTCCTGTCAGCACTTCGATGGTAGAGCCAAGAAAGCTTAAGTACAAATGGAAAGCCTATTGAAATAAGTCTAATAGAATAATACAACTGGTGACCGACTGCAAATAAAGTGCAGGGAAATACTCACCTGGGCACTGGAGACATCGAAACGGTAGCCACCTGAACAGTTAGATACTTTTACTATTAAAGTCTATAATCCATCCAATCATGAGCTAAAACA
>JBBPBX010056571.1:0-22719 GCA_038048925.1 Garcialebias charrua
CATATTGTGTAAAGAGCTTTGAGTATCTTGATACGATAGAAAGGTGCTATATAAGTACAGTCCATTAACCATTCAATGGATGTACAAAAAAGCTTTGTGCAAATACAATGGCCCTAAATGAATAAATGAAAATTGGACATTAAAAAAGTTATTTTAATGTGAACACAATTCAATGTTGTTCATTATCAGCATGAGACTGCCTGCTGTCTTTATCTGGAGGTTGTATGATATGTTTTTTGGGGGTGGAATTGAGGGCCATGTTTAGAGCATGTTATTGATTATCTGTGAAAGCTTGAAAAGCCATTATCTTTTTTCAGTTGATTTTTGTAGCAACTGCAGCAAAATTAACATTTTGCCGAACATCGTATACATTTCAGTCTCTTCAGTGTTCGAGGGCTGTGCATTTACAAAAGGCTTTAAAGGTGGCAGTAACACTATTTTAGAGTCAAGAGAACTGTTTCTGTTAAGATGTGAATACTGTATTTCCCGCCGCACACGTCGCATCTGACCAATTATGTCCAATAAAGTGGAAAAATCCATAAACATGTTGCGCCGCCATATACGTCACATCTATTATGCGTCACCGCTGACACGTCGAGTATGTTACGCGTCACAGCTGACAACCCGGAAATGTGGGCCAGTGTTTTGCCAAAAATGGATTGGCTGCCAACTGGCCACAGGAGTGTGCACGGAAGGACTTTAACAAGATTAACACTTAAAAACAATTATTTGTTTACTGAAAATTATAGCAAAGATGTGTCTGAGCTGAACTTTTCCTTAATAAATGAACGTAATGTTCAAATCAGCTGGATTTAAAAAAGAGTTTCGCTGTCTCAAGCGTGCACCCACAGCGAGCGGAAACAGTGCATTTCTTTAAAATTTAACAAGATAAACACCTTAAACATATATTTGTTTGCTGACGTTATAGTAAAGATGTGTCTCAGCTGAACTGTTCCTTAATAAATGAAAGTAATGTTCAAATCAGCTGGATTTAAATAGTTTTGCTTCGTTGGATCAACAAAACGTGCACGCACAGCGAGCGGAAACCAGCATCTCTTTAAAATTTAACAGGATAAACACCTAAAAATATATATTTGTTTGCTGACATTATAGTAAAAGTGTGTCTCAGCTGAACTTTTCTTAATAAATGCACTTTGACGGTTAAAACATGGCAAAATGAAGCAGACGGAAAAAAGCGGCTTTAAAATTACTACACGCTCACCCACCCATAATGATGACAGAAACACCTACAGTATTTATTTATTTATTTTTATTCAAACCCATTGAATTCTTCATCCTCTGTGTCGCTGGTGAAGAGTTCTGCCAACTCCTGAGGTAACAGGTAGTTGATGCAGCTCAGCGCATGCCTCCTTTTCCTCCTCCATGTCCAGCAAACATCTTGGCCTTCCTGAACCCCGACGGATGGATTCTTTAGTGACTGAGGTCCACGCTTTATCCATCCATCCGAGGACCTGCTGGAACGTTGCGTGGCACATCCGTCCGGTAGCTGTGAAGCTGCTGCTCTCCGTCCACTATCACTCCTCCCAAAGGTGGTTCAGAGCTGCTTTGAAGCTTGGTCAAGCCTCCCAAGATGATGGCAGGAATGGAGTTAAACACTTAAATTTTATCTTTAAATTGCAGCATCATGTGTGTGCACACGCTGTTCATCCAGCAAGGACTTTTTTGCTCTAAAATATCCGTACACATTCAGGTACACCGGTAGTCATCGAAAGCCTAGAGGGCCCTTTAGTGCCCCTCGCGGCCGAAAGTGGTACTGCGCCCCTAGCGGCCGAAAGTAGTACTGCTCCATTTTTTCTGTCAGAATGAATGGAAATGGTCATATCTCAGCCAAAAATTGGTCTAAAAATATGGGGGGAAAAATCCATAAATACGTCGCTTTGCCGTATAAGTCGCAGGACATGCAAAATAGGCAAAAAACTGTGACTTATAGGCCGAAAAGTATGGTAATTGTATTTGTGAAATATTATTTTCTGAGCAAAACTTTAAGGTATTTTTTTCTTCAAAGGAAAATAACTTTGAAATAATCAATATCTTCTCAGTTAATGTAAAAAAAATAATAATAATCAAAAACTGCACCCAACCTTAAATAAAAGAGTGGCTTGATGACGAGCCTAATGCCAAACTGCTTCTTTCATGTGTTAAAGAAATTTGTTTGACTGGTTAAACCATTCCTCATTTATAAATGCAAGTAACTGTGGTGAAGTTGTTAGGTTATCATACATTGTCTGGTCAGAGAACACCCTTTTCCAGTCCAGCTAAATCAAAATTCAATCCATAAAGACAAAATAAATTTACTGAACACAGGCAGAATGGCAAGCTTAGCATAAGATATAAAGGACTATTTTTTCACCCGCTTCGCTGATTTTTTAAAGATTGTTCAGAAGATTTATTAAAATACCAAGACATATTTTATTTTCTTACAATCTTCAATCTAAAACTGTGCATTATATACCGGTATTAGAGTATTATCCCACCAATTTTCAATTTTAGCTGCAATAAGTAATGTATAAAAACTTTTTATATGTATTTGTTAGACCTCTTGCTCACTTGACATTAAATAATAAAAATATGAGTCCATTTTTCAACACTGTGATTGGAGTCCATTTTTATTCCAAGATTAGTAACAGAGGTGGAGAGGGTGATGTCTTGTCCAGAAAAGGAAAGTCTTGTTATAGGAGATGTCTGTACCTGGTGAGGGGTGCCAATCAGTATGGCCTCAGTCTTGGAGCAGTTTAATTGAAGAAAGTTCTGATTCATCCATGCCCTAATTGCCTCCAGGCAGGCAGAGAGGGCAGTGAGTGAAGATGGAGATGACAAGTTGGAAGATGAGGATGCTCCAGTCCTGATGTAAAGCTGTGTATCGTCGGCATAACAGTGAAAAGAAATGTTGAACTGATTAATAATTTGACCTAAAGGCAGCATGTAAAGGGAAAACAGCAGGGGCCCCAGAACCGACCCCTGAGGGACACCACAGGAGACACAGACTGTCTGGGACGTGGCGTTGCCAAGACTAACACATTCCAGCCTATTGGAGAGGAAAGATTTGAACCAGTCCAGGACGGTGTCGCAGAGACCGACCTCCACATGAAGACGGTGGAGGAGGATACTATGGTCCACAGTGTCGAAAGCTGCAGTGAGGTCAAGGAGGACAAGGATGGAGGAAGAGCCAGTGTCAGCAGCCAAGAGGACATCATTAGTAACTCTTAGCAATGCAGTCTCTGTACTGTGAGCTGTCCTGAATCCAGACTGGAACTTCTCATACAGGGAGTGTTGTTGTAGGTGATCCTGCAGCTGAGCAGCAACTGCTTTTTCCAGCACTTTAGACAGAAAAGGGAGGTGTGAATACTGAGTTTTTCTGTGTTCTTTCACCATAGTTCGTTAGCTAAACATGTGAACACACGTTTCCGATCATTTTTATGCACTCATAAGCAGTTTTTCGAAGAAAAACGAGTGTTTGTAGTCGCGCTAGCAAAACCGTTCCAACTTACGAGCGAAATTCCGGACTTACGAGACACGTGGCGGCCGTTCCAAGTTACGAATTTTCGCGTTACGAGCGCCTCGGAGGAACGGAACTCGCTCGTAAGTCGGGGACTACCTGTATATATATATATATATATATATATATATACATATATATGGTAAATGGTAAATGGAGCTTATTTATATAGCGCTTTCCAGCCCCCTGTGAGGGACCCCAAAGCGCTTTACAATACCAACCATCCACCCATTCATACACACATTCATACACCGGTAGCGGTGACTGCCATGCAAGGCGCCTTCCAGTCCTATCGGGAGCAACTCGGGGTTAAGTGTCTTGCCCAGGGACACAACGACACATGGTGTGAGTAACCGGGATTCGAACCTCCAGCCTTCCGATCGGGGGATGACTGCCATTACCACCACACCACGGCCGCCCATAATATATATATTATATTTATATATATATACATATATACATATATATACAGTACATATATATACATATACTGTATATATATATATATATATATATATATATATATATATATATATATATATATATATATATATATATATATATATATATATATACTGTATATATATGTATATGTATATATATATATATATATATATATATATATATATATATATATATATATATATATATATATTTATATATATATACACTATATATATACTATATATATATATTTATATATTTATATACACGATCCTGTGTACATACTCTCGTTTTCATCACATGTACTACATGTGGTGCAAATGACGATAAAGACTCTCTGACTCTCTGACTCTGATGTATAAATATGCCCCCAAGGCCTCATCCACACCAACAGAATGGCCTCATATACATACCAATGGCTGCAAAAATGCTAATTCAATGAGCCATTTGACTAACTCCCATGGGAACTATAGTTAGAATATCCAAATGGCTCACATGTGGTAGTGCTAGTGTTAAAATGACTAGAATATCAAATTTACAGTTAATACAGTATAAAGTTATCTATAGAGTACACTATAAAGGTTAGCAAATGTTTAAGATGGGATTTACATCATCCAACAATTGCACACAGTGCACAAGTAATATACCTGATGATTATGTTCACGCACTCTGGTTCTGTCCACCTGTCCAGACGTTCTGGGTAAAGGTATGTGAAGACTTGTCTAAATGTTTGAAATGTAATATCCCACTCTCTCCATCTGTTTGCTTATTGGGTATCTTTGAAGATGTTATACTAGAAAAAAATACATCCTGTATGCTTTTCACTGCCTTATGCATCGCAAAGAAAACCATACTCCTAAATTGGAAAAATAAAAATAATCTTAGCATTAATCAGTATAAAAATCTTCTGTTAGATCATATTAGTCTTGAAACAGCATCTGCCGACACATCGGATCAATCTATTTGGCATTCTTTGATCGGCTCCGTTACGTAGTGAGGGTGGGGGGTCTGGGATCTGGCCTTGTGGGGCATTGGGGCTGGTGTAGGGGGAGGTTGGGGCATGGGGCACCGGGGCTGCTTGGGCAAGGAGGACCCTGCCTTTGCCCTGGGGAAGACCATGGGGTTCTGGGGGATATCTGCTGGGGTCGGCATGCGGGCCTTCGGGTGGTCGGTGGTGGTGGTCATGGGTCGCCGGTCGGTGACCCGGCTGTGCTAGGGTGGTTTCGGGGTGGGCGCTAGGAGCTTGGGATTCTGGGGGTGTGTCGTCCCCGGGCTTGGGCCTGGTGGGGGTCAGGGCACTTGGGCTCTGGCGGGCAGGTCACCGGGCTATGGGCTGGCTCACACTCTGGTGCCCGGCCCTGGCCGTGGGCCCTCGGCTCGCTGGTGGGCTGGGGGTTCATGTGCTCGGGGGTTGAATGTCTGGGAGCGTGACTGATGGCCAATAGGAGGGGGTAGGTCAACCCAGCCTGGGGTTGTTAGTATGAAGGGTGTGTGTAGTATTTCTTCTGGGGTGGGGACTAGGTGGATGTCCTTGATGGTGGTCTGGGACTACGCATGGCCGGTGTACGGGCCCTGGTTGGGGCCCGCTCTCTGTGCTTCCTGGCTCTGTCAGCGGTTGGACGGGTGCTCTTGGCCGTGTCGTCCATGTGGGATTGTGTGTCCTCTTGGGCGGTGGGCTGACTACGGTTCGTAGTGATCTGTGCGGCCCTGGTGGATGTGGGCTGTTGGTTGTGCTGTTGGCGGCCCTTGGGGCCGTGTCCCTCTCTGGTCTTTGGCTCAACAGCCTGGCGGTCGGAGAGGTGTTTTCTTTGCCTCGCTCCTGGGGTGGACCTTGGTGAACTGGGGAGGGGGGAGGGGGTATCTAGTGTCAGCGGGGGAGCTGACTCAATGCGGGAGCATTGGCCCTCATGCACGAAAATGTTCGTATTTTTATCCTACATTTCTCCTACTTTTGTTCGTACGAAGCGTTCGTACAAACATGCCACGTCAGAACCAACAAAGTCTTCTATCCACAGGAAAAGCGTGTAAACGGGCTGCTTAAAGGTGATGGATCCCACCTGTTCTACTCACCTGCGCGTGCTCGCGGGAAGGTAATTTACATACTTTCCACCCCTCAAAACACCATATAAGGCCACGCTTCCTGCCTTCTGACAGCAGGAAGTGTCCATTCATTCAAACTCAAGAAGTAAAAGGAGAACTTCACGCGTTCGGAGATCTGCTCTCAGTGGCGCTGTGGCTACCCCCCACCCCCCGCAGGTGTCGGATGGTCAAATATCTCTAATTTTAGTGTACTGTGTTACATTATAGTTTCACTTATTCAGAAGAGCGCACCGCTGCCCTCCCCTCCCCCACCCCCCGCAAGTGTCGGATGTGTTTTTGAACAGAAGCATTTTAAAATGTCTCGAAACTACAGTTAACTTCATATTAATATTGTAGTGCATATACTGTGTGTCCCGTGGGTCGTACAGTATCAGAAATCAAGAATAAATGGTTTGATCTGAAAATGGCTTCAAACAAACGTCTCGCCGCAGCACGGATAGTCAGTCTGCGAGATGGATGGACAATACTGTAAATGCCACGCTGCGCAGACGCGTGCCAACATGTTTTGCAGCACAAATGTGTCATGCGCGCACCTCCTGGTCATCGCGCAACCACATTCTGCAGGTTATATTTCGAATCAGATATAATAATCTATTGCTCCGATGGTGTTTGGCACAAGATCAGTCTTAATTCGTACTTGTTCTGCGGCGGTGTATGGGGATTTTATGTACCTGGGTGTTAATATGAGGAGCGGCTTTGATGACCAAGGGGAGCGCACGACTCACTGAAGCCTGCGCGACACACCAGACAAATTAAACTTAAAATTATAATTCTAATTCAAACAGAATAACCTATTGTCAAGAATAATTATGGTGCGTGATTTTTTTAAACCCAAAATATTTTCTAAATAACGAAATATGAAGTTATTCGTGGAGAAGATCCGTCTGGATGACAGCAGACTGACGCTCCTAAATTATACGACAGGTCCGGACCACTCGTAAATTTTGTTCGTATCTGAAAAAAATCCTAGGATACGAAAACATTGTTGAATGCCACAAATGATCCTAAATCACTCGGACGCACAGTTTAAGAACAAATCTGTGCGTACGAACGGTTCGTGCATGAGGGCCATTGTTCCTACAGATAATTTCTCCCCATTCCTCATCACGCACCTATGCCCTCCTTATCTCAAATTAATACATGTTAGGATTTTGAGACTCGGGTGTACTACAACGGTTTTACATCTCTGTTGTTCAGAACCACTTGGGACTCAATTTTATTATACACTTTAGACATTCACTCATAAACATCCTCATAAAATTCATATATTGGAATTGGGGTGAGCACTATGGTTATGGGTGGTGGGACGACATCACTCTCGCCCCGCTTTTTTTTTTGTTTTCTTGGATGCTAAAAACATCCAAAACAATTTCTCCTTTGTATTGTCACAAATTCCCACGCTGACGCTTCACCTGAGGACATGACTGACTCTTTCTGTTCTGGCTTCTGAAAGAGGCAGTCACTTCTGTCCTTTCCTTCCCCGTCTCCCCCTCCCCCCGTTGTTGCTTCTTGTCTTGTCTGCAGCTTCTCATGAAGCACCTCGAACGAAAATTAAGATGAATTGGGTGGTATGGGAAATCAACACTACTGCAAGATTTCAACAAAAGGCAAGGCACGGGGGAGCCGGCCCATCCCCGCAGATGAAAAACGAGAGGATACGCCATGGATTCGATGGAATGGTGAGCGTCTCGCTCTCTGTATGCTCTGAGGGAATGTGAAGAATCTGGATTAAATTGGATTACGATGGCAACGCTTTGCTTTTTTTGGCGTTTTGTGGAGCACTGGCCTATCGGCAAATGAGGGAGAGATTCAGCAGGACCTAATGCTGGAGCACCCGATCTGATCTGCGCTGTGACCTTGGAAATCAGCTGTTTACGAGCTAATCCGGAAGGTGAACACAATCTGAGGATCGCAGATCATCCGCTCGGATTGGGAATCTGGACGTTGTTGTCAACATCTTAGGGCCACAGCTTGGATCAGTGGAAAAAGTCCCGAATTGGACCATATCAGAGTTGCCAGCAGGACTCAAGGCTGAAGGAAATTATACTGTCTACCTGAAGTGAAAAATATTTGTAATCCTTATCTGACCTACCCTAAACAGCCTTGGAAAAGGCTGGATGTCAAATTTCTCCTGAGATGTGTTTTACTGAGGCAAAAATCTGCACATACCGCTACCTCCCCCCCTCCCCGAGAACTTTTCTATGAGCGTTATCGGAGGCCGGCTGGTTACATCTCAGAAACTGTTGCTATCTGGAATGTCTCATGGACAGAAATCTCAATGCCTCAGTCTCAAAATGCAACATGTGATTGTCTTAAATGTGCTTCTGGTATAGTTTTTTTCTGTCTCATATGGTGTCATGAAAGACAAAATGTGATACATCTTTTTTTTTAGACCCAGGATACGCTGGAGGGACTATGTTTCTCGGCTGGCCTGGGAACGCCTTGGGATTCCCCCAGAGGAGCTGCTCCAAGTGGCTGGGGAGAGGGAAGTCTGGGCCTCCCTACTTAGGCTGCTACCCCCGCGACCCGACCCCGGATAAGCGGAAGAAAATGGATGGATGGATGGATGGATCTTTTTTTTTAATACTAACGTTGTGACCCTCATGGTTCTTTCCTTGTTTTCATACCTTTGACCTTCATCCCGATACGGATGGGAGAGACCGCGCTAAAGAACATAATGTGATATGATGTCTCATGTGGTCTGATAGCAGCAGCTTCACACACTCGTCCCCTTCCGGATGACTGTACGTACATATTCACGCTGTACAGGTGCAAACTTGTGCAATGATAATAAAAGTACTCTGACTCTGACTCTGACTCTGAAATGTGATCTTAAGGAAGTTATCTGTTTGAGGAAAGGTTGGTAAAAATGATTCTGAAGTTTTTTGTTCTATGCCATGCAGGTTGCCGCCCTTTAAGCCACGCCCTAGTGGGTTTTACCCTGTGCTTCGCACCAATCACTGAAGACTTCTAGTCCACGCCCACCTGCCGTGGACCACGACTCGGTCTGCTATATAGTCTGTTGCTGACCGAGAATTGACTACCTAAAAATTTGCACGCCATATGATTAAGAAGATTTCTTTCTATGATGGATTCCCTTAAGAAATGAACAAGATACAAACCCGGATTCATGCTGAAGGCTGACAGGCATCTCGCCTGTGAGATATGCCTTGGACTGGAACATGCACAGCAGGCGATGGTTCAGCACCCGGAGTGTCTCGCCTGCCAGCTCCTGCCTGCGGAGGAAAAGGAGTGCCGGTTCGATCTCCTTGACCGGACGGCAACGGAGACTCAGCCGATGGTGGTCGCCCCCCCCTTTGGTTACTGGAGAAGGGGGATTACGCATCCACGGGGGTAGCTAGCGAGGCCGGCCTGTCCCCTGCTGGGGGTTCAAGTCCGGTCTCACCCTTCATTCCCCAGCTGGAAGGAGCTAGCAGTCGTGTTGCCCCACTTCTATTGAAGTGCGTGGAACCGACCCTACCCCCCACCGAGGGAGAAGCCGTGGTCGGCATGGCCGCCACGACCAACGCACGGGTACCAGCTTGCCCGCGAGCAGATCTGGACCCAGTGACCTACTAGCTGTTTGACATGGAGTCTTACAGCAGGGCACCGTCTCCTGAGGGTGAGGGACAGCCGGAGCCCGACACGGTGGAGAAAGGCCCTCACGTCAACCTGGCCAACGCGGTGCCCGACATCATGAGGTGGACAGCGGGAGCGTGCAACATGACGGTCCCTGAAGGCACCATACAGGCGTCTTCGACACCGCTCCTGGCTGGACGTTTCGCTGCGAAGCAGGTGAACCAGGCGTAGATGATCTGGCCATGCATCCTGGACATCCTCTCCCCGCTGCAGGCAGAAAGACAGGAACCACTAAAAATGAGAGCTCCTGTCTCAGCTTTTGTTCCGGTGACGAAGGTCCAGGGGCTGACGGACCAGACCTTTCCTCCGGTCCCGCCGCTGGAGCAGAGCTTGTCTGCGGTTTTTGGACTAAAAGCCGCAAAGCATGTGGGGAAGCCCGTCACACCATCCGTACCTGCAGATCAGTTTGCCACGAAAATGCAGGACCGCATCCACAGGTGTGCATACATATACCAGAAGCAATACAATCACGCCTTTTAAGTCAAGTAAGCGTCATCGTCAGCAAGGAGGCTCCGCCCTCCTTGTATAAAAGACGATGACGCGTGACGTACGTCCTCTTTGTGCACTTCAACCTCGCTTCACACCTGAACTTCGCAGAACCGCCTCACGTGACTGAACTGCTCGACTGGAGGTGAGCTTGCTCCCTGCCCAGAGTATTATGGAGGACTTCCCTGCGAGCACTTTGTTTAGCGGACGCTGACCTAATGTCGTCGACTTATTTTTCAAGTTTTTTTCTGCTGTTTCGCCGGCCAGTTAGCGGGACGCTAATTGTGTCACACCTAGCCTGCTAAGCTAATGCAGCTAACAGGCTAGCTCAATGAACAGCGCAGCGAGAGGATTTCTTTAACTATGTTTAGCGGGCGCTAACTGGTTTTCACTTGACACCTCTCCTTAGCCATGGCTCCTGAGAAATGCAAGAGAAAATCGAAGAACTCCAACAAGGCCAGCACACCAGCAAGCCCCGGCTCCCGGCCTTGCCCCAGCGAATGTGGCTATTCTATCTCGGCTTCGGACACCCACGAGGCCTGTCCGATTTGCCTAGGAATGGTCCACGCGAAGACAGCCTTGGACTCCCAGAATCCTGCCCCCATTGCAGCCAGATGCGTTAGGCAGTACGAAGGAGGCGCATGGACTTCGTGGCCAAGGCCATGGGCGGCTCCACCGTGGCTCGAGAGCCGATCCTCTCAGAGAATCTCACACCTACAGTGGAGCTGGAGGCGGATGAGATGGAGGACAGCGGCGCTTTAGACTGGGGTGATAGGATGGACATCGTTGCCCCCATGGGGGACACCACGGCAGATTTCGACACGAGGGACTTGTTACGAGCTGACGAACTGTCTCTAACAACCTCGGGCGAACTGTCAGATGACGAGGCAGACAACGAGGAGGAGGGGGAAGATGAAGACTTCTCCCAGAACCATGTAGCAGGTTAGCCAGAAGCAGACGGGTCCACCCCCGCTCTGTTCGAGCTGTGTCGCAGAGCTACGGAGGCTTAGAAGATAACTTGGCCCAAACCCCCACCTCGACAACAGGTAATGAGGCTGGCGGCAACTACTTTTTTGCCAAACAACAGTCGGCCACGAGGCATAGGATGCCCATCTTCCCTGACTTCCACACGGAGCTAACACGCTCCTGGGCTGAACCCAAGGCCCCCCGACACTGCCTATCTCCCAGTTTCTGGACGTCGAGGGCATGGAGGCAGCTGGCATGGCCCACATTCCTCAGATGGATGAGACTTTGGCTCCCACTTGGCCCCCAGAATTTCAGGCTCCAAGTCCACACTTCCCAACAAAGCCTGCCATGTTTTGGCTCCCCAACTGGAGAAGAGTTACTGTGCCTAGGCCCTCACAGTCCGTGCCATGAATGCAGCAGCAATGATACAGGCCTACCAGGCAGAGAAACTGCAGGAGCTCCAGCAGACCAACAACAAGAAAAAGGTGGCCGAGGTCCTAGACGAGGCCCGCAGGGTGACATACTTCTTCCTTTGTCTCACCGGTACAGCAGCCATCGCCCAAGGGAAGTGTACGGCTGAAACCGTGATTGCTAGGGATGGGAATCGAGAACCGGTTATTTTAAAGAACCGGTTCTTTAGAGTTCAATTCCCTGGAATTGTAGGCTGCTTGTCTTAACAATTCTGTTTATCGGTTCTCTGACTCGTTCTATTGACTCGTCATGGTGACGCATTTACGTGATGACATCACAGACATGCGCCGTATTTGGTGTTCAACATGGCGTCGAGGAAAAAGCGAAGACGAAACGAGGTCTACTTGCAACACATGCAAAGTGTCGATTACAATAAAGGGCGGGAATACTTCTAACATGCAGAGAGAAGCATTTGACCACTCAGCATGAGGTGAGTTTGCACAAATGTACCATCTTTAACACGCTGCTTTGTGACGCTGCTTTGTGGTGGTGGAAGTGGAAGCTAACAAACTAGCGTCCTCCTCTGTTTTAAATGTTGTAGCACGTAACGTTAAACTCATCCAGTTCCTGTCACTTGACTTTTTTGCTTTACTGCTTCCACTGTGTTGTATACATAATTTCCATCTCCTGTAATAACATTTAGTTGATGAGGATTGCCGGAGTCTGGCTGGCTTAGAGGTAGTGCTAGCTCCTTAGCTTTCAGGATGATGATATCAACACACAACAGACCTAAAAATGCCACCGTAGAAAAAGGAGCAAAAACAAAAGTGTTGTTTTATATTTTTGTTCAGTGTGTTTCATTGTAACCTCTTTCTGTTGTGAGAGCTTTTGTTGCTGCTCAGTGTTTTTAATGGTGAATTTCTTCTGAAGCTGGCAGAGCTGAGAGAGACACAGAGGGAGAGACGAAGAGGGAGGCAGAAGAGGATGAAGATGATAACTATGTAAGTTTTGTTTTTGTAATGAAAGATGATAGATTGCATGGATTATTACACTATTTATTTTAAAATTGAAACTTGTGAATTACAAGTTGTGGTTATGTCAATAATTTCAGATGCCTCCTGTAAAGCAGCAAAAAGAGACAGCCCTAGAAGAACTTTTTGAGGAAGAGGACAGAAGTCCAACTGTATAGAAGCCTCACTTGGTGTATAGAAGCCTATCACCCATTCCGACCAAGGACAGCCCCTTAATAATGTTAATTAGGAATTCTTTTTTCATAAAAGTTCTATTTTTGTTCTGTTGAAAGAACATTAAATACGTAATCCACACAAATGGTGTACTATACTTTTTTGCCTAACCCAATGAGAATTGATAACAGAATTGACAAGGAATTGAATTGATAAATGATATCGATAAAGGAATTGGTATTGATAATTTCTTAACAATTCCCATCCCTAATGATTGTTCAACGTCATTTGTGGTTGACAATTACTGACCTCCCAGAGGGCCAGTGCTCCCCGCTCCTCCACCACCCTATCGAGCCCTCAGGACTGTTTGGTGGGGCCCTGGAGAGGATCCAGAGCAGACTGGATCAGAGGAGGAAGCAGGATGAGGCCCTGCATGAAGGTATGCCCAGAAAACATTCTGTACAGCCCACAGACTCGAGTGGACAAAGAGGCCCACAACAGCGCCATCACGCGCTCACTCGATGCCTAGCGCATAAGAGACCGACGCTCGATAGGGAGCAGAGGTTGAAACCTGCTTTATGGCAGCATGGGCACCCTTCTCAGGCTGGCCAGGCCTGGTCGAAGCATAGGTTTGTTCCACGCTAAGCAGGCCAACCCAGAACTTCATCCGCGAGCTGTGACAGAAAGCAGAAGTCAGCCTGAGCCAGAGCTGCTTCTCTACCTTTTTAGGCGTCTCCACCCAGAGGGAAAAAGGAGAGCCAAACTTGTATCGCCAGTAAATGTGCTAAAGAAACCACAACTAACTGGTCCAGAATGTTTAAACACACAAAATCACTCAAATGTTTGTGTAATAAAGAGAAATTGTTGTTCACACATGACAATAAAGTCTCAACATGGCCAAAATGTTCTGTATCTCGACTCAGCATTAAAGGGAAAACCCCACAATTTTTTAATGCAAAATGTGTCAGTAAAGAGCGCGTGGAGCTGGGGAACACAGTTGGCCAACCCCCCTCTAATAAGACACTATCAGTCAGGGGGCCCAAAGAGCCCACACGGGGGGGACAGAGGTCTATCTGTCACAGACAGACTCTCTACCTCCTACAGAGGGCCGGATGAGCCCTCAGTCGAGCAAGTTGGGGAGGGCCGCTCACACACCCCACCTCACCTGAGTCATGTTATCCTCAAAGTAAACATGCCCTCCAGACTCGTTGCGCAGGCAGAAGCCTGGGCGGCATGCAACCCGTGTCACTGGGTCATGACCACCATAACTCACGGTTACAGGCTGCAATTCTCCAAACGGCCACCACCCTTCTCCGGGGTAATTACGTCAAAAATTTCACAGGCTCGCGCCCCCGTTCTGAGAGAGGAGATTTGCTTGATGCTTTAGAATGGTGCTGTCAGAGCTGTCCATGCTCACGAGATAAACAAATGCTACTTCAGCAAGTACTTTGTTGTTCCAAAGCGGGACAGGGGTCTGAGGCTGATTTTGGATCTGAGGAGTTTGAACAGACGGCTTTGTTGTTACAAATTCAAAATGTTGACGTTGAAACAAGTAATTCAGTCAGTTCGTCCGAGAGATTACTTATGCACGGTGGATTTAAAAGACACATATTTCCATATCAGAATTATGTGTAACCACAGAAAATTCCTACGCTTTGCGTTCGAGAACTCCACGTACGGATTTCAGGTCCTCCCTTTCGGGCTTTCAACCGCCCCGAGGAAGTTCATGAAATGCCTGGAAGCGGCCCTGGCTCCCATGAGGAGCCAGGGCGTGAGGGTATGGAATTATCTGGGTGACTTGTTGATTTTAGCGTACTCCATGGTCCAAGCAAGATCCCACACAGACCGAGTAATGTCACACCTAAAATGCCTAGGTTTTGTTATAAACTCAGAGAAAAGCAGTTTATCTCCATCCCAGATTACTTTTTTTCTAGGATTGGAGATTAACTCTGTCCTATACAGGGTGAGGCTCTCTGAGAAACGGGTTTCAGACCTTCAGCTCTGCCTAGCGCTTTTCCAGCTAGACAAGACTATATTTCTCAGGCTTTACCACCATTTACTGGGCCTCATGGCGGCAGCAATTGTCTGCATTATTTTGGCTCTGATACATATGTGTCTTTTCAGATGTGACTGCACAAACAGCTATATTCTGCCCCTCCGCAGCAGACGAGGGGGATGGAAATCGGCTGAGAGTGCATGGAAGCCCTGGAGCCACGGAGGAACCCCACAGTGTTGAGCAGAGGCATCCCACTGGACAGCGTATTGTCTTGGGTCCTGGTGAAGACAGATGCATCAGTGACAGGTGGGGGGGGGCTTTGCAGAGGCTAGCACGTCCAAGGTGTCTGGATCCAGCAGGAGGCCCAGCTCCACATAAATTATTTGGAGCTCTCAGCAATGTTCCTCTCGCTGAAACACTTTTACAGGAGGGGCCTGATCAAACACCAACACATACTGATAAGATCAGAAAACAGGTGTACAGTGGCTCACATCAACAGGGAGAGAGGGACACGGTCCCTACCCCACCTGGTGCTGACCCAAAAACTGCTCACGTTGTGTAGCTCATGGGTCCTGTCACTGAGAGCAACTCACGTGCCAGGGGAGCTAAACTACGGGGTGGATGCCCTCTCAAGAGGAGTCCCCTTCCCCTCAGAATGGCGCCTGCACCCCTGTATCGTGGCCCAGATCTGGGCCCAGTACAGGCTCTTGGCAAAGCAGGTCGCTTCTCTTTCTGCTCCTCTCCTCCTAAGTTTTCCTCCTCCCTGCTTTTGCATTTTTGTCTCGTCTGTAACTCTTCAGTGCTCACTCGAACCAATTTGGAAAATGGATTTAATTGCGTGGGCTGTTTCCTCTATCGATACGATTTTTTCCACAAAGCGCTCCGGACCAGGAGAACCGGCGTGCCCCCTCGACACGCATGCGGTGGGCTACATTATGGACTCGTGGGGCGAGTGGAAGTTAATGTGTCTGACCGTTCTTTCTGTCGAAGACGTGGAAGATTTGTGGATTATTGGAATATTGGTGGCAGCTGCTCTGCTTTTTGGCTTTGGCGGAGGTTTCTGCTACTGGAAGCTGAGGGAGACTGCCGCGGCGATCAACGCGCTGGCGAAACTTCCTGCTCAACAAGATTCTTTGATCCGGGCTGTGACCTCAATGACCCAGCTGTTGTTCGAGCTGAATCGCACGATGGGAGCAGTGGTGGACAGCCGCGGACCTGCAGTGCGTTTTGGGACTCGTTTACAGCCGACCGGGCTTCATCAGGGGACAGATGGGGATTTGTAGCTCGGAACCTCACATGATTCGGCGATTTGGACCTAGACAGCACCTGGACTTCAAGGCTGCAGTCAAAGTACACTGTAGCCTGCCCTGGAAAATAAATAAAGCAACTAATCTAATCGGGACTCAAAGCAACCATGGAAAGAGGCTGACTGCAAACTTCTCTTGGAGTCGAAAGCTGTTGAAAAACTGTTGTTGCCCCCCCTTCCCCCAGAGGTCTCTGTATGTGCATTCAGATGGAGCCGAGCTAAGGACATCTGCAGACTGTGCTTATCTGAAATGATTACTCACGGACTATCTCCCTGCTTGCCATCAAATGCAACATGTCTTTGTCTTTATACGTGCTGAGCTGGTAGAGTTTTTTCGACTTTATCATAGAATGTCCTAAGACAAAATGTGATAGATTCTTTTTTAAATACCAAAAATTATCCGACTGTATGTTCCTTTTTTCCATGTCTGATTGTTGGCGGCGCAGTTTTATACTGCTGCGGCTTTCCGTGCGTACGTCCCTCTTAGGATGGTGCGTAAGCCAATTGCAACATTTTATACCTTGGTGCAAATATGCCAATAAAGATATATTCTATTCTATTCTATATTTTGCTTGCTACAGCAATGCCCACTGTACCCTGTTTCATTCCATACTGGACATGAACGCACCGNAACCCCACAGTGTTGAGCAAAGTCATCCCACTGGGTAGAGTATTGTCTCGGGTCCTGGTGACAACAGACGCATCAATGACGGGGTGGGGGGGCTTTGCAGAGGCCAGCACGTGCAAGATGTCTGGAACCAACAGGAAGCCTGGCTCTACATAAATTACCTGGAACTCTCAGCAGTGTTCCTCTCACTGAAACACTTTTACAGGAAAAGCCTGATCAAACACCAACACGTCCTGATAAGATCAGACAACAGGTGTACTATGGCCTACATCAACAGGGAGGGGGACTCAGTCCCCATCCCTCCTGGTGCTAACCCAAAGACTGCTCCAGTGGTGCAGCTCACGGGTCCTGTCACTGAGAGCAACCCACGTACCAGGGGAGCTAAATTATGGGGCGGACGCCCTCTCAAGAGGAGCCCCCCTCCCCTCAGAATGGCGCCTGCACCCACGTATCGTAGACCAGATCTGGGCACGGTATGGGAAAGCAGACGTAGATCTTTACGCTTGCAGCAGCAATGCCCATTGTGCCCTGTTTCATTCCATACTGGACATGAACGCACCGTTGGGAATGGATGCGCTAGCATACGAGTGGCCGGCGGGGAGGCATTATTACGCGTTTCCCCCTGTCCCTTTGATCCATGCAACGCTGGAGCGTGTACGCAGAGGGGACCTCTCTCTGATACTAGTAGCGCCCAAATGGCCAAAAAAAGCCTGGTTTGCAGAAGTGATTTCACTCCTAGCTGGAACACCATGGCCCCCCCACAGGGACCTGCTGACCCAGGCCTACGGGCAGATTTTACATCCACGCCCAGACCTTTGGCAGCTTTGGGTCTGGCCGCTGAGAGGGACTGGCTAATGGCTTCCGGTTTGCCCAGTAATGTGATAAACACAATACAGAGGGCAAGGACAGGATCTACTCAGACTCTCTACGCATGCAAGTGGCACATTTTTTAGATCTGGTGTCTAGAAAGGAATATCATTCCATATTCCTGTAACTTAGCTCAGCTTCTCACTTTTCTGCAGGACCTGCTAGAGAAGGGCCGCTCCTTTTCCACAATAAAAGTCTTCTTGTCTGCCATCTCGGCATGCCACGAGGGTTGGGGAGGTAAATCACCTGGTGCCCACCCTCTCATGATGCGTTTCATGAAGGGCGTGCTGAGGAAGAGGCCCCCGAGCAGGATTCTGGCCCCTCAGTGGGACCTGCCTCTCGTGTTGGACGCACTCTGTGAACCACCATTTGAGCCCCTTCAGAGTAGATTTCTTATCTTATAAGACTGCACTGCTCTTAGCTCTGTGCTTAGCAAAGCGTGTAGTGATCTCCACCCATTATCTGTGCATCCAATGTGCACACAATTTACCCCAGACGGGTCAAAGGTCACCCTGCATCCAAACTTTGCATATGTGCCAAAGGTCCCAACTTTGGATTTCAAAAGTCTGGGCTTTGAATTGTCAGCTTTTCCTCCTCCCCCTGTTTTGACCTCAGAACAGAGGCGTCTGAGCGCGCTCTTCCCTGTTAGGGCCCTAAGTGTTTATATGGGGAGAATTGGCAGTTGGCAAAAAACAAATCAGTTGTTCATAGGCTTTGCTAAACCTGCCGCTGGTAGGGCCCTGTCCAAGCAGCGCCTCTCCCACTGGGTGACAGAGGTCATTTCCAGGGCATACAGCAGCAAAGGTCAGCAGGTGCCCAGTGGGGTACATGCTCACTCAACTCGAGGTTAGCCACTTCCTAGGCCTTGTTTAGAGGCGTTTCAGTAGCTGATATCTGCTCAGCCGCAAACTGGTCAACACGTTTGTAAAAGACTACAGCCTAGACATCACAGCACGTGATGTATCTCAAGCTGTTCTCTCTACAACAGAGAATTGAATGGCTAGAGCCTGTAGTTAAGGCAAAAGTTCTCATAAGCATGCTTTTCCAGGGCGTGATTGTATGTTCCCATAGTCATTTTGTTGCACCACAGTGGACTGACTGAAAGGGAACTGAAGATTATGCACCATAACCCATGTTCCCTGAAGGAAGGGAACATGGTGCAACACATGTTTGCCCTTCCAATGCCCAAGCTCGGTGAAATGCATGTAGAGGACGTATGTTGCGAGTCACCATCTTTTATGCAAGGAGGGTGGAGCCTCCTTGCTGGCGCTGACGCTTACTTGCCTTAAAAGGCGTGATTGTATTGCTTCAGGTGAACCGCGCGGTGGCGCAATTCCCATAGTCATTTTGTTGCACCTTGTTCCCTTACTTCAGGGAACATGGGTTATGGTGCATAACCTTCAGTTTTTATTCTTACTGAATTTATGTGTTGTTTCCATGTCAGTTTGTCATCAATAATAACACCAAAAAACTTCACTCACTCTACAAATCTCAACACCCTCAATTTTAAATGGAACATCAACAGTTTTCTTTTTATTACTAAATATCATGTAATTAGTTTGATCTAGATTTAATGATAATTTATTGAGTTTAAACCAAGTTTGTATTTTGACAAATTCTGTCTTTATCAACTCCAACGTTTGTTCTATATCTTTACCCAAACAAAAAATTGTGGTATCATCTGCAAAAAGTACACATGGAAGGAGTCCTGACACATTTACCAAGTCATTCACATATAAAATAAACAGCTTTGGTCCAAGTACAGAGCCTTGAGGAACTCAACATGTGATATTACAGAGGTCAGATCTTACACCATTTATCTGTACAAACTGTTTCCCATCTTTCAAATACAGTAGCTAGATACCCACTGTAATTCTGGTCGTCTAATACCATATTTGTTCAAATTTTCAAGGAGAATAGTGTGGTCAATAGTATCAAATGCTTTTTTTAATTAACAAAAATACTGACATAATATTGTTTTTGATTGACAGCAGTACGGTAGTTATTTGTTCCATTAATTCCATGAGAGCCATTGCTGTAGAGTTTTTTACTCTAAACCCATACTGACTGTTACTTAGAATATTTTGTTTATCTATAAGTTGATCTAGTCTGTTCACAAATAGTTTTTCTAGAAATGTTGAGAACTGTGGTAACAAGGATATTGGGCTATAATTTTTGAACATATATTTATCACCATTTTTAAAAAGAGGAACTACCTTAGCTACCTTCCTATTATCTGAGAATATTCCTGTTGGAAATGATAAATTACATATATATGTAAACGGCTCAATAACATGACTCATTATGCCCTTTACAAACATCAAATCCATGTCCACCCAGTCTTTTGATCTCTTGTCTGGAAGATTTTTTACTGCATTCATTATTTCTTCTTTGTCAGTTCCCTTCAGAAAAATACTGTTTGCACAACCTATAATTGAATGGCTCACATTATTATCTACTTTCTCGGCTCCGCCAGGTAGTTTGAACAGTCCTACCTCAGCCCGCAGGGTGTCCGACCTGTCTGTGACGAACTACTGGTCCGCCACAGGAAACACACCGACACGACTTCCTGTTGCTGCTGTCACAATAAGAGCTCAGAAAGGCAACGGTCAATCTCAGCAGAGTTGATTATTTTTTTTTCTATTTCCATTTTAAACACTCGGGGGGGAAAATCATGACTTTCAGAATTGTTTCGCATCATGACTTTGTATGTTAGAATTATGACCTAAAAACTCACAATTTTGACTAATATTTTATTTTATAAATTGTATTCATTTCAAATAAAAAAAACAAGAAAATTATATACAAAACCACATTAAAAAACAAAACAATACATGAAATGAAAGGAGGCAGAAGAAGAAAAAAATATTATTATATCTGCCCCTTCTTCAAACAAAATTAGTTCAAACAATCAATTCAAACAGCAATCACATATAAAAATATATAAGATAATAAATGACTTCTCACACAATACCATATACTGTATATAGTAATTTGGATATAAACCAATTTATGAATATTTGTTCAGAGATTTTGTTTTAATCATTTTCTTGAATATAGATCCTGACTTTCAGTGGTGTAGTCTACGTGATACTCGGGTATATGGAGTATACCCACTATAAAAACTTAAGAATTTCAGTATACCCACTTAAAAGTGCCCAATGGTACATGACATACCATTAGGTACATGTCATTGATACGTTAAACGACAGTTAAACACTTCTGTAACAATCTATTGGTGTGCAGTGCTTTTCTTTGATACTGTTTTATAAATTATATAACATGTTTTTAATACAAAGCCAGCTGTTGTACAAAGTTTGTTGTTCATTTATTCAAATATAAGCATCAGAGAAATTTGGAACTGTTCAATATGCTTAAAATCAAAATAAATTGACGGTTACACTTTACTAACCAGTGTACTTTGGTTTCTAAGCACGGTATGCCCACTACAAAAATGTAGACTACACCACTGCTGACTTTGCAATTTTAATATCAGTTTCCAAACCATTCCATAGTCCTATTCCTAGACCTACTCTTACAGTAGTTCTATATATCTGTTCCCTTGAGAATGTAAGTACAGTACTAGTCCTTTTTACAAAAAACGTTTGGATATTTATGACTTTAAACTCAAAAATTATTTTGTGTTGCAAGTGTGACTAAGCAAGTCATGAAAATGTATTTTTAATTATATTTCTGACTTCAGATATCACTATTTTTACTTTGCATCCTAGATTTATTACATAAACTCGTAATAATGGCTTTGAATCTCTTATATATCGCCATCTCCATCTTCTACCACCTGTAATTGGGTCACAGAGGCAAGAAGTCCAGAGAAACCCAGACATCCTTAGCAACAATTTCCAGCTCGTTCTGAGGAAACCCGGGACATTCCCCAGGCAAGAGAATGCATACAATTCCTCCAGCGAGTTCAAATGACAGCGTTGCTTCGGTCATGGTGAAGTAAGAGCTGAGTCAAACGACAAAGCGCTCGATTAACTGGTGTGTGTACATTCCAACCTTCACCTGTGGTCATAAAATTCGAATCATGACAGAAAGAACGAGGTCTCAGAATACAAGCGGCTAAAATGAGCTTCCTTTGCAGGGTGGCCAGACTCAGCCTGAGAAAAAGGGTGGGGAGCTCTGTCAGCTGGGAGGAGCTCAACGTAGAGTTGCTGCTCCTCTGCATCGAAAGGAGTCATTGAGGTGGTTTGGGCATCTGATTAGGATGCCACCTGAATGCCTCTCTTTAGAGGTTTTCAGTGCATGTCCCACTGGTAGAGGCCTCAAGGGATCTTTTAACATGACTTTTGAAATCAATAAGACTGTGGCTCAAAAAAATTAATTGGTATCCTATAGTTATGGCTTCAAAAGTCGTGATTAGAATTTTTTTTATTGCTTACTTGACTTTAAAACTCCCAATTTTGACTCTTGACTTAATATTTAAAACTTTTAACTTCTTGATAATGACTCTGTATGTCATATTTTACATTACTCACAGTTTTTTTGTCTAAGATTTATGAATTTTCAACTTCAATAAGTTATAATATTGACAGTGCATTTTAAATGTACAAGTTTAAAATTCAGACTTGTGAGTTTAAAAGTCCTAATTCTGATTTTTATTATTATTATTATTTTATTCAATTTGTTTCTTAAATATGACTTTAAAATTTGCAAATGTGATTTGATGTTTGTGCTCTCAAACTGACTTTGTAAAGTCACAAAAATGATTTTTTTAAATCTTATAATGCGACTTTGAAAACTATGTTATCATCTTTGTGTCTGATAATATCAATTATATATATATATTTGATTATGACATTGGAAGTCATGATAATAATATTCAAATTCATGAATATGACTTTGCATATCACAATTATCAGTTTGGTAATTCTTGTTATGGTAGTGTGTCAATTTGTGGTGGCAGAAATAGGCTTCCGAATTTTCATAAAGTCGGAAACAAAGAAATAATTTAAGACAAACTAGTTTAATAATTTGGAAACTTTAATAAAAAAAATGTAAAAATATTTTGATGTACATTAGAATTAAGTAAAAGGGGCAGTTTTCATAAGACTAGTTCTTTTTCTGCCACCTTTCATTTTATTTTATTTACTTTTTTTGATTGTATTGTGTTTTATATATATACTGTGTATATACATACAGTATATATATATATAT
>JBBPBX010056572.1:0-22719 GCA_038048925.1 Garcialebias charrua
CAAGTCTCTTGATGACATTTTCTACTACGGTTGACATAAAGGATCCAGGAGAGATGAATGTTGATAGTTTCAGATCTTTCTGTAAGTTGTTCCAGGCTGAGGGGACGGCGAAGCTGAATGCTCTTTTTCCTAGTTCAGTTCTGACAGGAGGAACTGACAGGAGGACTAAATCGTTAGAGCGCAGGGAGTAATGACTGTGTGATGTTTGTATTAAGGAGGTGAGGTATGACGGGACTAGGTTTAGGAGGGTCTTGTAGATGAAGGATATCCAGTGAGTGTATCTGCGAGTGCTGAGAGATGACCAGCCAGATTTTACGTAAAGCTCACAGTGATGAGTGCGATAACTGGAGTCAGTAATGAACCGAAGGGCACCGTGGTAAATGGAGTCTAAGGACTGTAGGTATTTTGATGCAGCACTCATGTACAGCACGTCACCATAGTCTAGTATTGGCATGAATGTTGCAGCTACTAATGTTCTCCTGGCTTTGCATGAGAAGCAGGATTTGTTTCTGAAGAAGAAACCTAGCTTCAGTTTCAGTTTAGTGGCCATTTTGGAGATGTGGGTTTTAAAAGACAGTTCAGTGTCAATGTTGAAACCTAGATATTTGTAGGTGGAGACCATTTCTATTTGTTTTCCCTCTTGGGTTCCAATTTGAGGTGGGTTCTCTGGTTGCTGCTTTCTGTTGGCAAGAACCATGCACTTGCTTTTGTCGGCATTTAGGACCAGTCTAAGTTTTTGCAGCCGTGACTGAATAATATTAAAAGCGTCCTGAAGAGAGGTGAAAGCTTGGCTGAGGGAGGAAGAACAGCAATAGATGATGGTGTCATCTGCGTAATAATGGTGGGAGGCATTTGACAGATCACTGCAAAGATCGTTGATGTATAGGGAGAAAAGAATGGGACCCAAGACAGAACCCTGTGGCACCCCTTTCACAACATCTAAGAAAGTAGAGGAGGATCCGGCTACATGAACAGACTGCGTTCTGTCAGTTACAAGTACAGATAGTCCCCGACTTACGAGCGCTCTTACTTACGAGGTCCCGGACTTACGAGCATGCATCTCATTAAAAAAAAAGAAAAAAAAAAGAAAAAAAAAATTTTTTTTTTACTTTTTTTATTTTTTTAATTTTTTTATTTTTTTATAATGAATACATGTACAGTACTGGACAGTCACCAAGCACTTAGCCTATCCTAACACAGTTTTTAAAGATGAAGGAATGAGTTGAATTGTCTCCCTTTCACATAAAGGAAGCTAGCTCCCTTTATGGGAATGGAGCCTGCAGGGAGGAGGGACACCATTCAACTGACTCCTTAACTGTGTTAGGATAGGCTAAGTGCTTGGTAACTGTACAGTACTGTACATTTATCTATTTATAAATAAAAAACAATAAAAAAATAAAAATACTGTATATACAGTACTGTATATTTTTAATAAATAGATAAATGTACAGTACTGTACAGTCACCAAGCACTTAGCCTATCCTAACACAGTTTTTAAAGATGAAGGAGTCAGTTGAATTGTCTCCCTCCTCCCTGCAGGCTCCATTCCCATAAAGGGAGCTACTTTCACTTTATGTGAAAGGGAGACAATTCAACTCATTCCTTCATCTTTAAAAACTGTGTTAGGATAGGCTAAGTGCTTGGTGACTGTCCAGTACTGTACATGTATTAATTTATTTAAAAAATATATATTAAAAAATAATAAATAATAAATATATTAAAAACTCGGGCGTGGGAGGAGTTCGGAGAGGCCATGGAGAATGACTTCCGTACGGCTTCGAGGCGATTCTGGTCCACCATCCGGCGTCTCAGGGGGGGAAAGAGGTACGAGACCAACACCATTTATGGTGGAGGTGGCGTGCTGCTGACCTCAACTCGGGATGTTGTGAGTCGGTGGGCGGAATACTTCGAAGACCTCCTCAATCCTACTGGCACGTCTTCCACTGAGGAAGCAGAGCCTGGGGACTTTGGGTCGGGTTCTCCGATCTCTGGTGCTGAGGTCGCCGAGGTGGTTAAAAAGCTCCGCGGTGGCAAGGCTCCGGGGGTGGATGAGATTCGTCCTGAGTTCCTTAGGGCTCTGGATGTTGTAGGGTTGTGTTGGCTTACGCGACTCTGCAATATCGCGTGGACATCGGGGGCAGTTCCCTTGGATTGGCAGACTGGGGTGGTGGTTCCCCTATTCAAAAAGGGGGACCGTAGGGTGTGTTCCAACTATAGGGGGATCACACTCTTAAGCCTCCCTGGTAAGGTCTATTCAGGGGTTCTGGAGAGGAGGGTCCGTCGGATAGTCGAACCTCGGATTCAGGAGGAGCAGTGTGGTTTTCGTCCTGGTCGTGGAACACTGGACCAGCTCTACACCCTCAGCAGGGTCCTGGAGGGTGCGTGGGAGTTTGCCCAACCAGTTTACATGTGTTTTGTGGACTTGGAGAAGGCATTCGACCGCGTCCCTCGGGGGGTTCTGTGGGGGGTACTCCGGGAGTATGGGGTACCAGGCCCTTTGATAAGGGCTGTTAGGTCCCTGTACGACCGGTGTCAGAGCTTGGTCCGCATTGCCGGCAGTAAGTCAGGCTCGTTTCCAGTGAGAGTTGGACTCCGCCAAGGTTGCCCTTTGTCACCGATTCTGTTCATAACTTTTATGGACAGAATTTCTAGGCGCAGCCAAGGTGTTGAGAGGATCCGTTTTGGTGACCTTAGAATCGCTTCTCTGTTTTTTGCAGATGATGTGGTCCTACTGGCTTCATCAGTTCGTGATTTACAACTTTCACTGGAGCGGTTTGCAGCCGAGTGTGATGCGGCCGGGATGAGGATCAGTTCCTCCAAATCCGAGGCCATGGTCTTGAGCCGGAAAAGGGTAGCATGCCCTCTCCGGGTCGGGGAGGAGGTCCTGCCCCAAGTGGAGGAGTTTAAGTATCTCGGGATCTTGTTCACGAATGAGGGAAAACTGGAGCGTGAGATCGATAGGCGGATAGGTGCAGCGTCCGCAGTGAAGCGGGCGCTGTACCGGTCTGTCGTGGTGAAGAGAGAGCTGAGTCAAAAGGCAAAGCTCTCAATTTACCGATCGATCTACGTTCCCACCCTCATCTATGGTCATGAGCTTTGGGTTGTGACCGAAAGAACGAAGATCTCGGATACAAGCGGCTGAAATGAGTTTTCTCCGCAGGGTGTCTGGACTCTCCCTTAGAGATAGGGTGAGAAGCTCAGTCATCCGGGAGGGACTCGGAGTAGAGCCGCTGCTTCTCCACATCGAGAGGAGCCAGTTGAGGTGGCTCGGGCATCTGGTTAGGATGCCTCCTGGACGCCTCCCTGGTGAGGTGTTCCGGGCACGTCCCACCGGGAGGAGACCCAGAGGAAGACCCAGGACGCGCTGGAGGGACTATGTTTCTCGGCTGGCCTGGGAACGCCTTGGGATTCCCCCGGAGGAGCTGCTCCAAGTGGCTGGGGAGAGGGAAGTCTGGGCCTCCCTACTTAGGCTGCTACCCCCGCGACCCGACCCCGGATAAGCGGAAGAAGATGGATGGATGGATGGATATTAAAAAATAATAATTTTTTTTTACTATGTGATCCTACTTACGAATTTTTGACATACGAGCGCCCCCTAGGGACGGAACTCGCTCGTAAGTCGGGGACTACCTGTATTAGGTATTTGATGATCCCAGATCGCCGAGTTTAAACTTTTGGCTTAGATTACAGCGATCGACTCACATGACAGATTTACAGGATTTAGGGATTAAGATTTAGTATAACGTTTTTCTACATTCTGAGCAACTTTCCTGACCCAGTGTTGACACAAAAGTGGTTTTAGAAATCCCACAATCTGGACTATCTGATCTGAAAATATAATTAAAAAAAAAAAAACATTTTCTTATAATTACACAATTTCTCACCAATTTGAACAATGTTGGTTGTTATTCCTTTTAGCTGCGCACAATAAAATTAATTTGGGAACTTAAATTTAAGTTTTATTCATTCAATTATGCCATTGTCTATTACGGAACAAAACGTTTATTTCATGACATTTGTATTCTGGACCTCTGGAGAAGTAATCATGCTTAAAAATTTGAAATGATAAAATCAAGAAATCCACTTTTTGAAATAATTTGTCACATACTGTATCTAAGTCCATGGCAGTACTGTATAAAGTAAGGGGCTTACTGAATGATAAAGCTTTGTGTTTGCTGTACAATACGATTATTGTGCCGCATTTAATTTACTGTGTTGGTGTTTGGGGCACTGCTTGTAAAACTGTAATCTTTATTTTACAAAAAGAGCTGTAAAAAATATCTCAAGAAAACATTACTATCAACCTTCAAGTATTTTGTTTTATCAACTGAAATTACTTAAGTTTTATGATTTGGTGGATTACAATATTCTACCACCACACATTCAAGCACATTTTATAAAAAGGAACAGTTGTTATAATTTAAAGGGAATGGATATTTTTGTAAAACCAAAGTATAGAAAAAGCGTAAGGGGTAGGTCTACTTCAATGCAGGGAATAAGTTTATGGAATAGTTTGGATTTTGATATAAAAAAAAAAGAGATATCATTATTTTTATTTAAGAAAAAGATCAAGAATATTTTGTTGACAAGATATATATATAAGTTATTATTTATTGAACTATAATGAATAATTGTGACAATTTATAGGTTTGTTATATAATTTATGATTATTGCTTGAATTGATTGTTTGAATAGATTTTGTTAAGGGGCAGAAATTATAAGATATCATTCTTCTTCTGCTTTCATTTTATATGTATTTTATTTATTTGTATCTGTAATTGTATTTGTTTTTTAATTGAAATGAATAAACGTTTAAACTAAACGAAACACAAGGCCCAGTCTTTACCTGTTACATCTCAGCCTGATCATGTTTAAAGTTTACTTTTAAAAACGTGACATAAAACAACAATCATCCAACAACATGTGAAATTAACTAACTCCTCTGAATTTAAGAAGAGGACTAATAAACGTTCTTCTTACGGGAGTTGGCGTTAGCGATCTCATTGGTCTCGTTGGGGTCCAGCCAGACCTTCTTCTTCCCGCAGCGCAGGACGCTGGAGGCCAGCCTCTTCTGGAGCCTGAGCATGCTGCGGGACACAACAGTAAACACAGAGCTTCAAATCAAAGTATAAACTCCTGCCTTCATAACTAAACTGGTGGTGAGTTTAATAACCACCTAAAAATAAACTACTGTGGTGTCAACTAACTAGCCGCCATGCTAACATCAAGCTATCCACCGGCTGGTTGCTAACATGGCCGCTTCGACTGCCGTGTACAGTACAAAAAATTTACTTCATGTGTGGGAATAGGGCAACGAGAAGACATTTATATTAAAAAATACTAATAAAAAGGACTCTTACGTGTTTATATACACAATAAAAAAGTAGCTATGTGTGCATTTAAACTGTTAAATAGCCACTTTTAGTGAAGCATCGATAAAACACCATACCTCGTGCCTGCTACTTCAATAGGAAAAGGACGGATTCACGGACCGTCCGGAAGCTACCATTTGTTACAGGAGAGTCCATGTAAAAAGCATGAACAAAACTCCGCAAAGATACATTTTAAATTAAAATATTTGTGTTTATTATTTAAGCTAAAAAAATAATTAATATTAAAATATGAAACGAGTTAAATTTTTAACTGAAAGGAGGCAACTTTTAGGATGCGCTCTAATAATCAATCCGTTCTCACCCATTTTGTGAAATAATGGTACTGACCGTAAATTCGCAAAGCATTGTGGGAGAAATTTTCTGATGACGTATTCTGCACTTTCAACACCAGGGGGCAGTGTTGACCTCAGAAACCTACTAAAACCATGATTAGAAGCTGAAAGTTTTGAAATTAAAGAACAACACTTTTTCTTTGTGTGCGGAAATTATTAGAGTTTTTGTTTTACTTTTAAATTATATATTTGTCATAAAGTCAAGAGGTTCAATTCTACAAAATATTCTTTAATTAAACTCGGGGGATTAACAACCTAAAAACTTTGGTTATTTTGTTGCATACAGTACAAGACAACTGAACTAAATAAAATAGTCGAGAAAAAAAACACTTAAAACCAAAAGTCAAAATAGTGTAATATTATAATCTCATTTTTAATAAAACATACTTTGTATATTATAGTCCATCTTCTTTTTAAATATGTACACACTGAATATAATTGTTTATCACGTGCTTTTAAAGTACGTAAATTTATATTTTATGTGATGCTAGCTATCTCAATTATTTTACAGTAAAATCTATGAAGCTGTTTGAAAGGAAGGGAGGTGTAAAACAGAAGAAATGTGTAAATTACTGAAGTAGCACAAATGGTACATTTTTCTCACAGTCTGGATCAATAGGTCAAAGTGCCAAAAACAGCAAGTCATAATAAAAAATAATGGTGTCAGAAATGTGCAGCTATAAAAGAGTCACAAATGGGGAAAAAACCTGAACAACTACTCAGAACATTAAAAAGTTAAAAAAATTGCAGTTTCATATTTTAAAGTGGCCTCTTTTTTTTTCTCTTTTAGATAGAAATGGAAACAGTGTGTTGGTGTGGTGGGTGGATACTTGTAAAAAATAACCAACCAGTAAACGACCATTTGACCAGCTACTAATGATGGACGCTCATCTCTACAGAGCAGCATCCGATCCCCATGGCAACACTGCACTCTTACAGTGTGGGTGCATGAGGACCTCTTGTGTGACTTCTTCACCTCATGCAATCCAGAATCGAATCATCCTCGCTGCACAAAACATTCAGCTGAAACATCTCCTCCAGGCTGAATCAAGCACAGAGTGTTGGAAATAAAAAAAGATTTTTATTTCTGCTGGAGAGTTTAAACCCTCTAAAACTTGGTGCAGGTGTCAAACATTTCACTAGATTATATTTTTTATTTATTTTTTGTCAAAAAGGCATCGATATTTACAAATTTATACAAATATGTCAGCATTTCTTTATTGAGTCCTTTACCACAAGCAAACTGATCAAAATGCTTCACAGTACAGTTAAAAGGTCCAGGCCAGCGCAGTTGGTTTCACAATGGGTGCAGCAGAAAAAGCCCAATATTAGTGTTTGGACCTTGGAACTTATCATAAAGATGAGTAGATCAGCTAAATAAAGTAGGGTGAGTACAGTAAGTGCTTTAAAAGTAAACAATAAGAGTTTAAATGGACAGAGAATGAAACATATGTGATGTATTCATGCTTGGGGGTGTTAGCTAAAAGATGGGCCACAGAATTTTGGATGAGATGATGGCTGAGGGAGGATTGGGAGATTCCAACATAAAGACCGTTACAGTAGCCAAGCCTTAAAGTCTGTGGGATCTAAACCTGGGTATCTGAGCAGCAAAGTTAAAAGGAGCTCATCACCAAAAAAATGATACACTCTATCTTTTTTTAATTTAAAAACAATACATTTCTGTTAAGCCTCTGTTTAATGTTGGCAATACAATCAAGGAGAGAAGCTTGAAGATTATTGCTTCTAGCCTTCATAAGCAAATCAATCTGTAAGTCGTCTGCATAACAATGAAAAGAACAATGGTGTCTAGTTATAACTGATCTAAATGACAGCATATAACGAGAAGAGTAGAGGACCGAGAATAGAGCCCTGTGGCACACCACAAGAAAGAGAAGCAATAAAGGACGACAAGTTACCAATCATAAAAGTTCTGCTGGTTAAGAAGGTGAACCAGACAAGATGAGACAGAAGAACGGCAAAAACGAAACATAAGCAGGAAAGACATCAAGATCCTCTTTAGTAAGAAATGACAGAGTTGTAGCCATTTTGGTAGAAACTTGAAATTGGTATGTGCAGCATTGCAAGATGTCACACTCAAGAGTATGAGAATCACTCTCAGCTACTACCACATCAAATTTCAGCTCAACATCTGGAAAACGGACTCAATCATAGCTGCTACTGTGTTTTCTAATGTCAGTTGGCTGTGGTGGCCATTTTGAAATGTGTTGATTTCAAAATTTTGTTAGTCACAGAACTAAATATAGTGGTCATTTTTTGTACATTTTTAAAATCCTTTCAGTGGCTCACAAGATATTTTGCTAACAGACGGACATAGCTGACTCCAAATAAATAATGGCAACATTTTTAAACAAATACCTTGCACTACCTGTCACAGAACACATCTTTGGGATCAACTTCAGCTATCTCAAATTTTAGGTCAACACGTAGAAGTTTGAGCTATTTGTATATATATTTTTAAACCGTTGTGGTGGCCATTTTGAATATGGTTTCCTCGAAAGGTTAATCAGCGAGAAATTAACAGCTAATGGTTAATTTCAGTCAATTTCATTAGAATTACTTTGGTAATTCTTGAGATATTTTGCTAACAGACAGACGTGAACACACACACCATTGCAAAAACAGTATCACCCGCCTTTTGCTTTTCTGAATATGATATTATCTTAAAGATTTTAATCCCACCAGTAATAAAATTAATTGTAACGATCAGGTATGAAGTGGAGTTATGGGAGAAGAAACGGGCCGTTGGGTTCTGATGAAGCGCTGACTCGTTTGAAAGCCCACAGTGATTCTTTAAAGAAGATCATCAGCTACATGTGGAAGGTGTTGTTATAAACTGAAGACGTCCACGTCTGACTCACGCCGCTCCGTCACCTCAGGCTGCGGTGGAGGTGACCCTGAGGGCAACGTGGACGTCTACTCTGCTGCTTCAGAAGACTCCTGGAGACACGGCCTCCATCAAAACAGCCCGTGATGCTGCCTCTGAGAAGAGCGTCCTCCCACTGGTTCACAGGAAGTCTGGTCACCCTGTGGGTGTTCAGTCCAAACCAGGGGTCTGCAACCTGCGGCTCTGGAGCCACATGTGGCTCTTTGGTCCCGCTGCAGCGGCTCTTTCAAGCTTTGAACAAAAGTAACATAAAACTGAATTTTATTGGCTGTTATACAAACAACGACAAAAAAGTACAAATTTTAGCTGTTTTCCTGTCATTTCTTTTGCAAATACTCTTCAATGTTTTGCTTTATTTCTAGACATAGCGTATTTTTCGGACTATAAGGCGCACCGGATTATAAGGCGCACCGGATTATAAGGCACATTAAGTGAAAAAAGTTCATTTTGACAAAATTTTGAGCACCGTGTACCACATAAAATCGGTTCAAGTCAGTAAGCACAACCAGAATTAATACATACTGATTATGAGGCGCACTGTCAATTTTTTGAGAAAAGTAAAGGATTTTAAGTGCGCCTTATAGTCCAAAAAATACGGTAATTATTTTTCTACTATTAAAAAAATTCACATAGGTCTGCATAGTTCATAGTTTATCTAATTATTTAATTATAAAAATAAAAACTAGAAATGTTAAAAATCATTAGATCCTGTATTTTGGCTTTATAATGTCACCCCTACTGACCACAAAAGTCTCCTCCAACAAACCTAAAGTGGCCCATGGACCACAGGTTATTGCAGCTCTGGACATGTTTAATGTAGTTACTGGCGGTGTAAAAATGGCTCTTTTGATCATAAAGGTTGCAGACCCCTGGTCCAAACCATCCGCTCTGATGTCATCATCTAAGAAACGGAGCAGGGGTCGTTTTCTTGGTGAATCGGCTCATCACCAATATTATCTTATCGTGTGGTCAGCGTTTATCATCATCTGTCACTGAAGGCAAAAAGGAAATTATGTTTGCGCTCATGTCGTTGCAGCAAAGATCCCACGAAGCAAGAAAGTTTTCCATGAAATTCTCAGAAAGTCGTCATCTGTTGTGCGTCTAACCGACCAGCGTTTGCAGTGAGTCAGCTCCATCCAAGATGGCCGCCAGGACTAATCAACCTCAGCGAACACAAAAAGCGCTAACAGGTTTACACGGTTAGACTAAAACAGCTACAACTCCGCCCCGTCTCAGCTGAAGACGAGCTTAACCCAAGAGTTTCGAACATGAAAGGCGTTCCTTGAAGGAGCGCTGGGCCTTTCATTGACCTATTTTTGTGTCCTTCTTTATAATTCATTAACGTTATTAGCGTTTTATGTGGCACAACTTGTGCCACATAAAACGCTAAACAACATTTTAGGATCAAAATGACAAACAAGTAGTTTTACACTTTTCCAACGTTTTTGTGTTTTGATTTATCGTCGAAGTGTAACGTCAAGGAGGAGCTTCCAAAATACCATATTTTTTGTCGTATAAGTTTTACCGTTTTGGATAAATTTGCAAGTCCTGCGACTAATACAGGTAGTCCCCGACTTACGACGGAGTTCCGTTCCTGCGCGGAAAATGGAAAAAAATAGTTAATTTCCTACTCTGGAATTCTGGTGAAGCCGTCTGTCCCTCCTCCATATTCTCTATTGCGTTTACGACGTAAAACCGCCCTCCAGCTCGGTCCACCCAGAGCCATATATAGAGAGAGTTGCGACACTTCCATAGACTCCCATTGTAAGAATGGAATGCGGAAGTCACGTGGGTCATGGAGGGGGCGATTCATAAGATATCTATGGGGCGATTTGTTCCACTAAACTGTTCCAAACAGCAGCGCTGCTAGCATCAAACGTAGTTCATTCTTGATGTTTCAGACGTGTTTTCTCCGGTAAGTTGATGAAAATACAATTTTCTTTTGCCCTTGTGAAGCGTTTAAAACGTCTAAAAATGCTTAAGAAAAAATGCATAGTGTAGTGCTCACGCCACTAGGTGGAGCTGCAGGATAAGAAATAAAGAGGAGAATGGTAGAAGGAATGTCAGTTTGTTACGGCTCAATAATTACTGAAAAACGCTGGACAAAGTAAGAAAAGTCGGTTTTTTTGTGTCATGTTGCGCCAGTAGCTGCTCAAATTGACTGACAGCGACGAGCTGTTTGGAACAATTGAGAGCTACATGAACCACGTGACCGCCTGTCGGCGAGTTCAAAGAGTGTCGCAACTCTCTCTATATATGGCTCTGGGTCCGCCTGCCGTATTCCGTTCCGTTTACGACGTAAAACAGGGTTCACAGTACAGTTTTGTTTTGTTTTTTGAATGTCCAGAGGACCAGACTTAGCTTTTTTAGAGAGTAATGTGTAGCATTCCTCGGCAGCTACGTTAGTAACGTAAAATCGGAAACCGGGAACTGCATAACTCGGCTTTTCAAAATAAAAGTTAAAAATAAAATTATTTATTTATTTATTTAATGGGAGATACGCCGTAACCACAAAACGTCGTAACTCGAGGACTACCTGTATACTGTATGTGTTTTTCCCCCCACGTTTATAAACCAATTTTTGGCTGAGATATGACGATTTGGAAAAATTAAACATTACTGTTTTCAGCCACTAGAGGGCTCTTGACAATATGGTAAGCCAAGTGTCTCATTAATAGGTAAAAGTGGCTATTAATGAGTCACTTGGATTGCCATACTGAGCACCTTCGTCTTGCTCCGTAACTCCTGGAGCAAACGTCAAATCAGCTTCATTTTGCCGCCCAGGTGAAATGCAGCTGATTTGATCATTAAAGTGCATTTATTAAGGAAAAGTTCAACTGAGACATACCACTGCTATAATTTTGAACAAACAAATAATTGTTTTTAAGTATTGATCTTGTTAAATTCTTGTGAACGTCCTCCCGTGCATGCTCCTGCAGTCGCCATTTGGCAGCCAATCGATTTTTGGCACAACACCAACCCACGTTTCTGGGTTGTCAGTGGTGACGCATAATAGATAATAATAATAATAATAATAATAATAAACTTTATTTGTATAGCACCTTCCTACAATGCCTTGCATTGACCAAGGTGCTTAACAGGATAAAAAGATGAATAAACTGGAACAATAAATCAATGAAAATAGAATAAGAAACAACAGCAATAAAAGAAGGCAATGGAAATAAAAAATGCTACATACTAAAATAACACAAGTAATAAAAGTTACACACTGAAAGCTTTTTTGAACAAGTGGAAATAAAAAGGCAATGGAAATAAAAAATGCTACATATTAAAATACCAAAAGTAATAAAAGTTACACGCAGCTTGAACTGTATCTTGAACTGAACCGGGAGCCAGTGTAGAGAGGACAGGACAGGAGTGATGTGTTCATATTTTCGTGTGTTGGTCAAAAAGCGCGCGGCAGAGTTCTGTACAAGCTGTAAACGGGAGATGGAGGATTGATTAATACCAACATACAAAGCATTACAATAGTCAAGTCTGGAGGTCACAAAGGCATGGATGGCCTTCTCCAGATCACCACGGCTGAGAAATGACTTGACTTTAGAGAGCAGACGGAGCTGAAAAAAGCTGGTCTTGACAACAGAACTGATCTGTTTATCAAACTTTAAGTTGGAGTCAAGCTGCACTCCAAGATTTCTGACCACCGGGTTGAAGTGGGGGAGGGGAAAACCAACACTGGGACTGGGAAGGATGTTGCTGGTGCCAGTTTACACGGCGCGTATTTTGAGTGTAACCGCTACTTTCTCTTTGCGACTTTGCTTATCGCCTACACGACACCGCTGGCCCCCCTCGATGACACCGATAGTTTTCTGAGCCTGCTCCCAAAGTGGAACTTTTTCGCTGCACCCCCGCTGATAATATAAACATCTCCTGCTGATCTTTTGTGTCAACCACATGCGCGCAGCCCGCATGCGCGGGGCAGGCTGACATTTCACGTGTCACGCTGCTCAATATAACAGTTTAACAATAATAAACAGTATTTATGTTGGCGTGGGAGATGTTTAAATTTATCTGAACTGTACTATCTGGACTCGTTACATTTTTTAAACAGTGCGTAACGTGCTGTGAAAATGAAGACACCAGGTTTATTTTATTTATTTATTTATTTATTCAGCAGCACAAATTTTACAACGCAAACACTGAGAATTAAACTGAACACTATTAAAAACACGTGAACCGAACTGTAACTACGTTAATGAACTGGACTCTTGCTGTGTGTTCATCTGGACCCATCAGAACCGCCGAACCGTCTGCCTGTTTGGAACGACAGCTTCTCCACCTGGCAGAAATAAATAAATAAAAACTCCGTTGTTGTGTGATCAAAGTAAACACAAGCAAACATTATATTAAGAACGTTGATTTACCTGCTGTAAGTCAGCTGTTTATCACGGAGTAAAGTCAGACTTCATCCTCATCGACTCGGTTCTGGTCCACAGTCAGCAACTGGTGCAGCTTGTTAGATGAAAAGAGTCCCGCTTGGTGTCAAATATGTCGACTCTTATCCAAAATCCAGCTTTAACTTGTTGTTGTTAGCTCAGCTTTTAGCACAAAAGAAACTAGCAGACTGCCAGCAGAGTGACGCAGCACACATGCGCAGTGGGTGAAGGTTCAGCAGGACGCATGCGCAGTGGGTGTAAGCGGGGGGGCATGAGGGAGGGGGGAGATTCGAGCAGATCCATGTCAGATCCGTGTCAACGCAAAACTTTTAAACTAATTAACATGCCCAAAAGTTACGTTTCCCCCACACAGTGTCCGTGTAAACAGCAGTTGACAAGAGTGTTTGAACTGAGTGAGGGGTTGGGAGTGACTGGCAGATAGATTTGTAAATCGTCTGCATACATGTGAAAAGACAGATTATGACGTGCAATGATTGATCCTAATGGCAGCATGTAAAGAGAGAAGAGGACTGGCCCTAGAATAGATCCCTGTGGTACGCCAGAGGTCAGAGATAGATGTGACGTATATAAGGCGAAGCGACGTATTTATGTTTATTCCACTTCATTAAACATCTTTGGACTGATGTGACTTATACAGCGGCAAGTACAGTACTTTTCTTTAGTTGACAACTAAATCTATAAGTGAGACGTGAGTTAAAGAAAACCTGGCGAGAGAAACGGCACGGGACTCGGGATCAGAACACCGATACTGGAAACGATGAACTCCTCCTGCGCGTCACTGACTCGTAATAATTTTAGTAAAAACGTTACGCACTACGTTTCAACATTATCTCTTACAGCTTATCTGCAGTCGGGTCGTGGAGGCAACGGATCCAGGAGAGAAACCAAGACCTCCCTCTCTCCTCAGCTACACTCTCCCGCTCCTCCCGGGTCCGAAGGCGTTCCCAGGCCAGAGAGGATGCACAATCCCTCCAGAGAGTCCTGGGTCTGCCCCGGCGCCTCCAGGAGGATGTGCCAGGAGAACGTCAAAGTGAGGGGCATCCTAATCAGATGAACCCCCTCAACAGACTCCTTTTGATGTGAAGGAGCAGCAGCTCTACTCCGAGCTCCCCCGGATGACAGAGCGCCTCCACTCGACCGCTCGTTTCAGCTTCTGTCCAGGATCTGGTTCTTTTCAGTCACAATACAAACCTCATGACCACAGGTGAGAACATGGACAAAAACAGACCAGTGAATCCAGAGCTTGGCCTTTTGACTCAAATCTTTCTTCAACACAAACAACCAAAACAACACCCTCATTACTGAGGACAAGGCTCCGTCTCCACCTCCACCCTTCCAGACTCTTCGACTCATCACCTGGGGCAAAGCAGTGATACACCTGTCTTTCTGAGATTGTACTGGACCACACTCTGATCTCTGAACTGTCCAAATAACACCTTTTCACTGAATCTCTCAGTGAAACACATTAACACTGTTTTATTTTGTTAATTTGAATCAAGACACAAATTAAATCACAAGAGACTCTCTTCATTCTTTAATTTTGTTCTAATTCAAATATAATCAATGCATAACCTTGTGTTATTCGTATGAGCAGTGCTTTTATTCTTCACATGCTGAATGGTATTATTCTTCAATATTGGTGGTAATTAATTACTCTGTCTAAAGTTGAATAATATGTCAAGTTGAACTTTTCAGATTTGTTTAGAAGTTAGAATCAGCTGAATCAGTCGATCACTGAACTGGCTCCTGTTTTCTGTCCTTCTCTTAAAACAATCTTTCTCTGTTATTCTGAAGTAACCTTCACTCGTTTGATTTCTAATAAACTCTTTGACCTAAGCTAACTCCCTCCCACTGGTCGAACAAACCAATGAGGGTAGTGAGTATCACTGATGTCAAACTCCCTTTAAAAGTTCCATTTCCTGTTTCTTCCCCAGTTGCTGGAGGAAGTGTAAGAAGTAATGACTTTCTCTTTCAACTGTCGGACGTTTGGTCAAACGCCAAAGACCATCGTTCTTCAGTAAGGGCTTATAACATGCCAGTTATAAGTCCGCCTCGAGCTTCAAAGCTCCACTTTGAATGAAAACTCCTTTGAGGAATCTTTTATCTTGAAAAATCAACCGGACTACCGTTACTTCAGTGGGTCAAAGGCGGACGTGAGAAGAGCTGCAAAGGTAACCAGACTGACCTCTCGGACGTCAAGGAATCTCCATTCTTGACTGACCGTCGTGCCAGGTAAAGAGTCGCCATTTTACTAAAAGCGGACCTACGTCTAGCTAGAGATCGCACGGAGAACGTGTCATTTCTGGTTGAAACTCCTCCTTTACTTCCTCCATCTTTCTTACTCCTCCTAAACTTTCTCTTATCCATCCTTGCCAGAACTTTAAGCTAAATGCCTGCAGATATAAGTTATTCGAAGACCCATAACTTGTTCTGTTGTTCCTAGAAGTTATGGACGTGTAATTCACCTGTGCTGACGTTAATTTATAGGAAATTGATCAATCAATCAATGTACATATGTTATTGTAATTTTATGATTTGTCAGTAAATGATTCATCTCCTGGTGGATCAACATAAATTAACGTTTTTGTGTCAGGATAAACCCTGCTCATTTTACATCTAGTGTACAAACTGATGAGTAAATCTGATATACTACACAACAAAATATGTCGGTAACACCGGCCGGCGTAGAACCTGAAATCTCTTCAGGATCTTGTTTAAAAGCAGCCAAGGAGTCTTTTTTTTATCTCTTGTTCACCTCACACACTCACACTTCAGCTTTATTGTCCCAGAAGGAGGCAATAAGGTTTTACAGAGGCAGTAAAATCACAAGCAAGGTGATAAACAAAAACAAAAAAACAATAAAAGTACATGAAAGAGGACATCAGGACGTAAACCATTCAAGTTAAAACAGTGAGAGATCAATAACGAGTTCTTAAACTCAATTATTTAATGGCTTTTGGAAGTTGATTGCACTAATTGGAGGTGGAACAAAAGAGCGTTTATATATTTTACCTTCTGGCTTCAGGAAGCACGACTCCGTCCTGAAGGACGAAGAATAAATTCCTTAAAACGACAAATAACTCAGCCGTTCTGTTTTAATTTAATGAAACCACCACGTCTGTTGAAGTTTTATTCTTTTAGTTATTTTGAGTGTATGAGTTGCTGGAGTTTGTTAGATGACAAATACTGTAATTGACAAGTTGGGCTGATGAGGTGCTGTTTCATCATCAGTACAGCACTGAAGCCTAAATTAACCCTCTAAAAGTCCTTTACCTTCAGAGGCCATCAACCTCCTTAGAACTGCTAATAAATACCACTTATTAATATTTTTGTCCACCATAAACTCTTATAATAATATTATAATAATCTTTAACAGCTGTCTCACTAAGAAATTTAAAAAAAAACATTAAATGTAAATTACATGGTCTTCTCTGGAATCTCAGAGAAAACAGATGAAGACGTCGAAACCTCGGTTCGGGCCTTCATGCAGACTCAGCTGAAGTTGACGAGTGATGTGGTTAATTCCATCACTTTTCACAGAGTTCACCGCCTCGGAGGTAAGAAAGCTGGGGACACTAGGCCGCGGCCGATTGTAGCCAGATTTGAACACTATAAACAAAAAATGCAGGTAAAAAGCCGAGGTAGGGAACTACGTGACACCAATTTCAGTATGAATGATCAATTCCCTGCAGAGATTTTAAGCAGAAGGCGCGTTCTGTTCCCGATTAGGAAACAAAATTTAAATGAAGGTAGAAGAGCTGCAATCTCGGTGGACAAACTGTACATCAATGGTCAGCTGTTCAGAGACCCAGAGATTACTCCATGGCTATATTAGTCATCATTAAGGTAAGAATGATTTTCAGTTACTATTAATAATTAATATTATTAGCTAGTTATCATTATTACTGTACTTACCAAATAAATGTTAAAATTTTTCAGCACAGCTCGATTGGTGGGTTACACAGACTGGTGGTACACGGTGGCATGGCAATTAATGTGGTAGGAGGGTTCTTTTTTTATTTTTTCTTCTATCTGTCATCTTCTAGTGTTCAGTATGATTTCACTTTCTTTTCTTGTCTGTATTTTTCTAACTCAACATTTGTTAATACACAAGCACAAGGACTCATATACACTCGTATCTGCTTACACAAATACATGATAAAGGTACACATCACTGATTTATCGTTAAAAACAACACTTAGAATATTACTTAATGATATATAGTCAAACATCAAGGATTATGTGTTTACCTGGGTGTTTTATTATCTTCTATATCTATGATAATGGTTGTGGTTTATCTATATTTTCACAGACACAAGTATGGGCACTTTAAGATTTGTCACATGGAATATTAATGGAGCCGGTAGCCAAGATAAAAAATATAGAATTTTTAACAAGATTAAAAGATTAAAGGCAGATGTTGTATTACTCCAAGAAATTCATAAATTGGCCTCAACTGTGGTTGAGCTAAAATCTTCAGAGTTTCCTAATGTATTCTCAGCCTGTTATAATTCAAGACAAAGAGGGGTGGCAATTTTAATACATAAAAATGTTGACTTCACAGTATTAGATCAATTTATAGATCCGAACGGTAGATATATAATATTAAAGTTATCTATATTTAGACAAAATTATTGTATTGTTAGCATATATGGACCGAATGTAGACGACGCTGCTTTTTTTCATGATTTTTTTTCCAATCTATCAAATCACATGGATTCCTCACTGGTGATGGGAGGTGATCTCAACTTTGGTTTAGATGACAAGATAGACAGACTGAATGCAGCGGGAACTCAACGCAGTTGGCAATCTATAAATATAGTTAAACAGTATATGAACGATTATGGACTTTGCGATGCATGGCGTTCTTTTCACCCTGATAGCAAAGAATATTCTTTCTTTTCACATGTGCATCACTCATATTCTCGTTTAGATTATTTTATAGTAAGCAATTCATTGATGGCAAACATTTCAGACACTGAGATACACCCTATTGCTATCAGCGATCATGCACCAGTTACTGTAAATATAGATTATAAAAGAATAACAACAAAAAATACAAGTTGGAGATTAAATACATCACTACTTCAAGAAGAAGAATTTTTGCAATATTTTAAAAAAGAATGGGCATCATATTTAGAGTTTAATGACTTGCCAGGAACTTCAGCATGTACACTTTGGGAGGCTGGGAAAACAGTCATGAGAGGTAAAATAATATCCTATTCAACAAATAAAAAGAAAAAAGAAAATAAACGTATTGAGGAATTAGAGAAATCCATTAAACTATTAGAAGGTCTACAAGGAGAGGAAACACAGCAAAAGCTACGCAAATTAAAATTAGAACTAAATGAATATATTGATAAGAAAAATAAATTCTTGATACAAAGACTTAGATTAGATAATTTTGAGTACGGTAATAAATCAGGTAGCTTTTTAGCTAATCAACTCAAATTAAACAAAGAAAAAACATCTATTTATGGTATTAAAGATAAAGATGGAAATATAATTCATGATGAGGGAAAAGTAAACAATATTTTTAAAGATTTCTATAAAACTCTTTACACTCCACAAATAAATCCATCTAATAAGGATATTAATGAATTCTTGGAGAAAGTAACACTTCCTAAACTAGATATTAGTCAATCATCAAAACTAGACTCACCATTAACATCAGATGAGCTCCATGATGCAATTAAAAGCATGCCTAATAAGAAATCTCCAGGTCCTGATGGATATCCAGTAGAATTCTATAAAAAGTTCTGGGATATACTGGAACCGATATTTTATAGAGTGCTATTTGAGTCCGAAGAAAATGGTAGGCTACCAACACATATGAATTCAGCCAACATTAGTCTCTTATTAAAACCAGGCAAAGACCCAGTATTACCTACCAGTTATCGTCCAATCTCTCTTATTAATGTTGATGTTAAAATAATTTGTAAAGTCTTATCTAAAAGACTAGAGAAGATAACTCCTGTTATTATACATCCAGACCAAACCGGATTCATAAAAGGAAGACACTCAAACTCAAATACACGCAGATTATATAATATAATAGAGTATTCATATTTGAAAAATATTGAAACAGCTATTTTTTCATTAGATGCAGAAAAAGCATTTGATAGAGTTAATTGGAATTTCTTATTTGCTACCTTAAATAAATTTGGATTTGGGAATTACTTCATTAATTGGTTAAAAATATTATATAGTTCACCAACAGCGTGCGTCAGGACAAATAATCAATTATCTTCAAGCTTCTGTTTACAGAGGGGAACCAGGCAAGGTTGCCCACTTTCACCAGCATTATTTGCTATTTTTATTGAACCTTTAGCGGCAGCAATAAGGCAAAGTGCTGATATTAAAGGCATAAAGGGTAGAAACATAGAACATAAAATTAGTCTTTATGCTGACGATGTTTTGCTTTTTCTTGAGAACTCAGGAAACTCAATATCTAATGTTATCAAATTAATAAACTCGTTTTCAAAAGTTTCTGATTATTCTATAAACTGGACAAAGTCTACAGTTCTTCCAATAAATTGCGTGTTTAATAATTCTCTTAATGAAAAACTACAATCAGGAAACATTAAATATTTAGGTGTTAATATCTCTCCTAAATTGGAAGATTTAATAAAATTAAATCATATCCCACTATTAAAGAAAATTGAAGACGATCTTACTAGATGGAGATCTCTACCCATATCACTTATGGGAAGAGTTGCCTCAGTAAAAATGATGGTGCTGCCGAGAATAAATTATTTATTTACAATGATTCCAAATAAACCTTCAACTGAATGGTTTAAGTCACTAGACTCCTCTATATCTAAATTCCTTTGGAAAAATAAAACTCCACGTATTAGTTTAAAAACATTACAGAAATCTAAAGATACCGGAGGATTAGAACTTCCAAACTTTTATTACTATTATTTAGCCAACAGGTTAAAATATATATCAAAGTGGTTAAAACCGAATGCACTAGATGAAACTTGGATAGATATAGAACAAACTTTATGTAATGATATTAGGATTTCAGATCTACCATTTATCAGTACAGTTTTAAAAAGACATGTCTGCTTTAAGAGCATCAATATTAGCTCATCTCTGATGGCATGGTGGGAGTATCTGAAAATGACAAAGTCTTCACTTCTCCCATGTACACATACACCTCTCTGGAACAATCCTGACATTCAACAAGAAAATAATATGTTAAATTTCCCAGGTTGGAGAATGAAAGGAATTGATTGTCTGGAACACATATTTGAGGGCATAGACTTTATTCCATTTAATAAATTAATAATACAATATGACATTGATAATAAATATTTCCTACAATACCAACAAATTAAGTCAATTGTAAAAAAGAAATTTAAGCTTAAAAAAACATTGTTGGAAACACCAACATGTGTGTTAGAGTTTATTAATTTTCAACCACCTAAATTATTATCTAAAATATACAAAAAATTATCTAGAATCGATGACTCGATAGCACTACCTGTTGAAAAATGGGAGTCAGATTTATCAATCAACTTCGAACAAAAAATTTGGTCTCAAGTATGTTCAAATACTTTTAAATTGACTAGAATCTCCAATTTACAATTAATACAATATAAGGTTCTCTATAGAGTACATTATACAGGTCAGCGGATGTTTAAGATGGGCTTTACACCATCTAACAACTGCTCACAGTGCATAAGTAATATACCTGATGATTATATTCACGCACTCTGGTTCTGTCCACCCGTTCAGAGGTTCTGGGTACAGGTATGTGAAGACTTGTCTAAATGTTTGAAATTTAATATCCCACTCTCTCCATCTGTTTGCTTATTGGGTATCTTTGAAGATGTTATACTGGAAAAAAATACATCCTATATGCTTTTCACTGCCTTATGCATCGCAAAGAAAACCATACTCGTAAATTGGAAAAATAAAAATAATCTTAGCATTAATCAGTATAAAAATCTTCTGTTAGATCATATTAGTCTTGAAACAGCATCTGCCGACACATCGGATCAATCTATTTGGCATTCTTTGATCGGCTCCGTTACGTAGTGAGGGTGGGGGGTCTGGGATCTGGCCTTGTGGGGCATTGGGGCTGGTGGGGTTGGGGTTTGGGGCGCCGGGGGGTTGGGGCTGCTTGGGCGGGGAGGACCCTGTCTTCGACCTGGGGAGGACGGGGGGTTCTGGGGGATGTCTGCTAGGGGCGGCATGCGGGCCCACGGGTGGTCGGTAGCGGCGGTCATGGGTCACCGGTCGGTGACCCGGCTGTGCTGGGGTGGTTTCGGGGCGGGTGCCGGGGGCTTGGGACTCTGGGGGCGAGTCATCCCCGGGCTTGGACCTGGTGGGGATCGGGGGGTCTTGGGCTCTGGCGGGCGGGTCGCCGGGTTATGGGCTGGCTGGCGCTCTGGTGCCCGGCTCTGGCCGGGGGCCCTCGGCTCGCTGGTGGGTTGGGGGTTCATGTGCTGGGGGGTTGGGTGTCTGGGGGTGTGACTGGTGGCCAATGGGAGGGGGCGGGCAAACCCAGCCTGGGTGTCTAATGTGTTATATGTTCTGAAAGCTATTAATATGAAGGGTGGGTGTAGTATTTCTTCTGGGGTGGGGACCAAGTGGATGTCCTTGATGATGGTCTTGGACTATGCTTGGCCGGTGAGCGGGCCCTGGTTGGGGCCTGTTCTCAGTGCTTCCTGGCTCTGTCGGCGGTTGGGCGGGCGCTCTTGGTAGTGTCGTCCTTGTGGGCTGACTGCGGTTCGCAGGGGTCGTGGCGGCCCTGGTGGGTGTGGGCTGTTGGTTCTGCTTTGGCGGCCCTCGGGGCCGTGTCCCTCTCTGGTCTTGGCTCAATGGCCTGGCGGTCGGAGAGGTGTTTCCACTACCTCGCTCCTTGGGTGGACCTTGGCGAACTGGGGGGGGGTACGCAGGGTCAGCGGGGGAGCTGACTCGCTGTGGGAGCATTGTTCCTGCAGATATTTTCTCCCCATCCCTCACCACGCACCTCCGCCCTCTTCATCTTAAATTAATACATGTAGGGAATTTGAGTCTCGGGTGTGCTGCAATGGTTCTACATCTCTGTTGTACAGAGCACCTGGGACTCAATTTTATATACACTTTAGACATTCATTCATAAACATCTTCATAAAAGTCACATATAGGGAAGGAGTGAGCACATGGTTATGGGTGGCGGGATGACATCACTCTCGCCCCCATTCCTGTGCTCACTCAACATTATGCATTTAGACAATAAGGGCCTGGGTTAGAGTTGGAGTGGAGGGGAAACTGGTATAATGCCAGCCTTTGCTCCTTCTCTTTCCCTTTTAATTACACTTTAGAACAACACTCACCAACAGTACATTTGGGGACGGGGGTGTGTGTGTCGGGGTCTTGATTTGTTAATTTCGATTTTATTTATTTATGTATTTATTTATATATATATATTATTTATTTATTTTTCTCTTACCCCCCCCTGGTTGCCTGGCGGACATTCTGGGGATGGGCTGTCAGGGGTTGTGCTGGGGTGTGGGGGGGTTCGGGGCCTGCGGGTTCGCCGTGGGCGGGGCTGGCAGTGCGCTCCCCCTGGGGCTGCTTGGACTCGGGTGTCCTGTCCTGTCGGCAGGGCGCGGGATGGGCCGGATCTTGGATATCTGCTACTCTCCACCCCAGAATGAATGGGCCTACCTCCTGGG
>JBBPBX010056573.1:0-22719 GCA_038048925.1 Garcialebias charrua
AAAAAAAAAAAAAAAAAAAACTGATATCTGTGACACTAAATTTACTATTTACTCAGAGTTTTAGCAGTGGTGAGGGAGGAATTGGAGAAACAAAATTATAATATCTGAAGTTCAAATAGCTCAAACCTACATATACCAGTTGCATACAAAAATTTAAATCTGTACCGTCATTACCAGGATTTACAGAGAAAAACTGACATGGAAACAACACATAAAATTCTGTAAGAATAAAAATAGCTAAATCACAAAGTCAAAGACTTATTAAATGATAAAGCTCTGTATTTGTTGTATAACACAATCATTGTTCCACACTTAATATATTGATGTTTGGGGGGAAAGCGTGTAAAACAATCACAAAGCCAATTTTTGTTTTACAGAAAAGAGCTGTAAGAATTATCACTAGAAAACATTACCGTCATCCATCTAGTACATTATTTTATCAACTGAAGTTATTGAAGTTCCATGATTTGGTAGATTATAATACTTTGTATTTTATCAGTCATGTACAATATAGGGCTCAGAATAACACATTGCCTTTAAATACCCCCCAAAAAATTGTTAAGACAAAGTTGTTATGATCTTAAGGGGACAGAGATATTTGTAAAACCAAAATTCAGAACAAGTTTAAAGGGACGGTCTACCTCAATCCAAGGAATTTGATTGTGGAATAGTTTAGAGAATGATGTTAAAAATGCCAAGTCAATGTTTACATTTAAGAAAATGATCAAAACTGAATTGTTTAAAAAAAATGAAGTAGCTTAATGTGTAATGTATTAGAGTTAGACAAATTAGAAAGAGTTATTCTTTTGTTTTGTTACTTGAAGTTTAAGTTTAGGTTTGAGTTGACCTTGAAGTTAAATATTGTTTGAACTAATTGTTTGAACAAAGGGACAAAAAAAAAACTTATTTCTGCTGCCTTTCATTTCATATTTTGTATTCTTATCATTTATGGGATTGTTTTGTATTGTTTATTTTTATTAATAAACTTTTAAATAAATAAATAAATAAATTTATTTACATTAATAAGATTATTATTGGGATTTTGATGACAAGTTACTAAGAAAAGCTGCTCTGGAACCAAAAGATGCTCACCAAAACATATTTTATACCTGCAATTCCTAAACATTTTGGTTTTCCACAACACCCCGAAAAACAAAAACAAAAAAGGTCAGTACTAAGTATAAACATTGCTAATAAGCAAGTTAAATAAGCACAAAATGACAACACAAAAATCCTCAATGTTCAATCATGAATACAGTTTTTATTTCTTATGATCCTACCAATCATTTGAAAAGTTACTTGGATGGTTTAAAATGCATTTCAGTCTCTTTTTATTACCAGTAACTCTAATTTACTGGGCAAGCAAACATGCTTTCAGTAAGAGATAAAACTCTCCATTTTAAAGTCAAAGTTGTGTGATGTATGCAGCGACTTGAACTTTGCACCTCTGCAGAATGTGCTACTTTGTGCCTCCCATCTATCTCACTTCCTGTTGCTGTTGTATATAACATGCTTAGGTGTTGAGGAAGATGCAAGCAGCTTTGCATGCGTGACGACGAGGCTGTGAGGCGCATGATGGCAAAACTGAGGGCATTTATTAACTGCTGGCTCAAGTTCAGGCATCAGCGCACCACAGAAGAAGAAAAGTAGAAGGAAGGAGGTACACTAAACAAAAATATAAATGCAACACATGTTTTTGCTCCTATTTTCCCCTCTGTACACAAAAAAGGCATTTTTCTCTCAAATATTGTTCACAAATTTGTGTAAATCTGTGTTAGTGAGCACTTCTCCAAGCACTTCTCCAAGCACTTCTCCAAGCACCGTTCTGTCTCATCTCCTAACTCCCTGCCCTCTCACTTGGTTTCCACAGAATTTTGCAACTCCCTGATGTCATATTTCAATGAAAAGATTATTTCAATTCACAAACACCTTGGTCCAAATACTGCCCCCAGCATCCTTGTTGAACTCCCCCCTCCCTCCCTCCCTTTCTCAGTCTTCTCTCTCCCCTCTGCTGATGACATTGCTGACATTATCAGCAAGTCCAAGTCCTCATCCTGTCAACTTGACCCATTCCCCACAGTTCTTGTTAAATCCTGTCTCCCGTCTCTGCTCCCTATCATCACTAATATCATCCACTCCTCCCTAACCTCTGGCATTGTTCCCACAGCCTTCAAATCTGCTGCCATCACCCCCATCATCAAGAAACCAGGTCTTGACTTCACCAACTTCAATAATCTTCGTCCGATCTCCAATCTGCCCTTCATCTCCAAGATTCTTGAAAAAACTGTTGCTAGTCAACTTCACTCTCACCTGTCCAACAACAACATTTATGAAGAGTTTCAATCTGGTTTTCGCCCCCACCATAGCACCGAAACAGCTCTAGTAAAAATTACTAACGACCTTCTTCTTGCTGCTGACTCTGGTCTTCTGTCCATCCTCATTCTTCTTGATCTAAGTTCTGCCTTCGACACTGTCACGGCAACCTGGCGCCGCCCACACCGTGCGCACCACACACACACTGCACATGCTCTGCACAGCAGCATGTCTGTGAGGCCTGACAAGGTGAGCTTAATTTAAATCAGCTGGCAGCTCGTGCCAGCACTATAAGAACAACAGCAAACCAGCCATGCTGTAAAAAACACAGCAAGCAGGGCGGGCAGCAGCAGACACAGAGACTTGAAACCTGTGAGGAAAGGGACTTTAAACTTAAAGGACTATCGGTAAGCTCATTGATTGGAGTTTTTAAGGTGCTTTTTGGATCTGTTTCTTTTAGGTGGAGGAAGACAAAATTAATTTGAGTAATCACTGAATGTGTAAATGTTTGTTCTATATAAATTGTTCTGCATAAAAGATAAGTCTATTCAAGTAATTATTGAATATTTATCTGAGCATTTATTGTATAAATTTGTAGCAAAGTATTTAATTTATTTGTGTTTCTGTTTGAAGGTTTTTCACCTGAACACCTGACATTCTGAAAAGCTGATTAACTGATCATCTGATTAGCTGAACACCTGACTAGTTGTAACCACTGTTGACTAAATCAACTGTATCATCTGTACAACTGTTGGAATAAAAAAGGAAAGCTGAGTGAAAAAGGAAGTCTGGTCCTGGTCCTTCAAGTGCGGACACCTCACAGTAACTGGAGCGCTTGACAGACACCATCTGTCATTCTATCCTCCTCAACAGACTAACCTCCATTGGCATCTCAGGTACCCCGTTAGACTGGTTCACCTCCTATCTCTCTGACCGCACTCAATTCATTCAGCTTAAATCCTTCCGTTCCCAGTCTTCCCCTGTCTCCACGGGTGTCCCCCAAGGCTCTGTCCTCGGACCCCTCCTCTTCATCATTTACCTCCTTCCTCTAGGCCACATCTTCCGCAAACACGGCATCCATTTCCACTGCTATGCTGATGACACGCAGCTCTACTTGTCATCAAAACCTAACTCCACCCACCCGCCCTCCATCCTCACCGACTGTCTCATTGAGCTTAATCACTGGTTTTCTAACAATTTCCTTCAACTAAACAGCAACAAAACAGAAGTCATTCTCGTCGGTACCAAAAACTCTATTTCAAAATCAGAACATCTTCTCGTCCCCCTTAACAACTCTCTGCTATCCCCCTCCCCTCAGGTCAAGAGCCTCGGTGTCATCCTCGACACCACTCTTTCCTTCACTTCACACATCAACAATATTACTCGGTCTGCCTATTTCCACCTCCGTAATATTAACCGTCTCCGTCCTTCTCTCACACCCCGCTCCACAGCCATCCTGGTGCACAGTCTTGTGACTTCCCGTATTGACTACTGCAACTCCCTTCTCTACGGCCTCCCCAACAAATCTCTCCACAAGTTACAGATGGTCCAGAACTCAGCTGCCCGTGTCATCACTCAAACCTCCTACTATAACCACATCACTCCTGTCCTGCAGCAGCTCCACTGGCTCCCGGTTAAATCACGCATCATCTTCAAAATTCTACTCCTCACGTTCAAAGCTATCCACAACCTTGCCCCTCCTTATCTATCTGACCTCCTACAAATCTCCATCCCATCACGCTCTCTCAGGTCCTCCTCTTCACTACAACTCCATGTACCCTCTGCCCGCCTCTCCACCATGGGGAGCAGGGCCTTCACCTGCTCTGCCCCTCACCTCTGGAACGCTCTACCGCCCGACCTTCGAAACACCACCTCCCTTTCTCTGTTCAAGACTGCCCTGAAAACCCATCTCTTTAGACTAGCTTATCACTAACTTTACTAAATGTATTTTTATCTTCCATTTTATATCCTTTATGTATTTTATATTTCAATTTGTCGCTGATAATGTTTGCTCTGTATTCACTGTGTTGGTTTGTTAAGTGTCCTTGGGTGTCATGAAAGGCGCTTTTAAATAAAATGATTAATTATTATTATTATTATTATTATTATTATTACTTCTCCATTGCCGAGATAATCCATCCATCTCACAGGTGTGGCATATCAAGATGCTGATTAGACAGCATGATTCATGCACAGGTGTGCCGTAGGCTGACCACAATAAAGGGCCACTCTAAAATGTGCAGTTTTATCACAGCATAATGTCAGAGATTTTGAAAGTTTTGAAGGAGTGTGCAATTTGCATGCCGACTGTGGAAACGTCCATGTTCTGAGAATTTGACAGTACATCCTACCAGCCTCTCAACCATCATGTGTAACCACACCAGCCCCTGTGGTCGTTGTCCATAACATAAGCCTGCTCATACAGTAACCCCACTGCCACCATTTGCCACTCGATACACACAACAAAATGCTGACATCAGCAAACAGCTCACCCACATGCCACCTGTCGTCTGCCCTGTATTGTGAAAACTGGGATTCCTCTGTGAAGAGAACACCTCTCCAGCATGCCATACACCATCGAATGTGAAGACCCCAATGAGGATGACGAGCATGCAGATGAGCTTTCCTGAGATGATTTGACAGTTTGTACATAAATTCTTTGGTTTTGCAAACAGATTGTTGCAGCAGCTGTCCAGGTGGCTGATCTCAGATGATCTTGGAGGTGAAGATGCTGGATGTGGAGGTCCTGGACTGCTGTGGTTAAATGTGGTCTGCAGTTGTGAGGCCAGTTGGATGCAAATATATCCAAAATAACAGATTACTTAAAACAGTTAACCAGAACTTGTACGATAATAGCACTGTCAGAGACATGGCTCAATGATGAGACATGGCTCAATGATGAAAACACACGAAGGGTATGAATTATATCATATGAACAGAAATAATAAAAGGGGTGGTGGAGTCGCTATATTTGTTAATAATGAAATAAAATGTAAATTAATTAGCAAAATATCAATAATTGTTGATAATATTATGGAAATTATAACTATAGAAATAATAAACAAGAATGATAAAAACATAATAAGTTGTGTATATAGATCACCAGGATCAAATATAGAAATATTCACTGATAAAATCTTGGAGCTATTGGAGAAGAGTTTTAATAAATGGGGATGTGGTGGTATTTTAACGACCGACTTAAGTGATAATTTACCAGTTTTCACAATCTATAAAAATGATCAAAGCATCACAAAAGCAGTTACAACGAAGAAAAAGATAAACACATCAAAAAAAGCTTTGGATAAATTAAAAGAGGATCTAGATAAACAAGACTGGAATGACGTGTATGCTGATGATGTGAACAAATCATATAATGAGTTTATGAATATCTTACAAGCTCTGTATGAAAAGAATTGTGTTCAAAAAATTACACAAAGAGAAATATTGTTGACCAACCATGGATGACAAAAGGGTTGAGAAATGCTTGTAAAAAAGAACTACAGTATTTGTGTTCATGCTTCTTGAAATTGCGAAGTCAGAACGCTGAAGAAAAATATAAAAAGTATAAAAATAAATTAGTAGGGATTATAAGGAAACATAAGAATATTATAGTGAATTATTAGATAAAAGCAATGGTGATATGAAAGCAACATGGCGAGTAATGAATAGTGTTCTGAAGAATCGTAAAGTAAAAATGGGTATTTCACAATATTTTGTAAAGGACAACAAAGAAATTCATGATGAGAATGAAATTGTAAATAGATTTAATACTTTGTGAATGTTGGATCAAGCCTTGCAGCTAAAATACCAAAAGTAGATAATAATATGAGCCATTCAATTGTAAGTTGTGCAAACAGTATTTTTCTAAATGGAACTGACAAAGAGGAAATAATGAATGTAGTAAAAAATCTTACAGACAAGAGATCAAAAGACTGGGTGGACATGGATATGATGTTTGTAAAGGACATAATGAGCCATGTTATTGAGCCGTTTACATATATATGTAATTTATCATTTTCAACAGGAATATTTCCAGATAATATGAAAGTAGCTAAGGTAGTTCCTCTTTTTAAAAATGGTGATAAATGTGTGTTCAACAATTATAGACCTATATCCTTGTTACCACAGTTTTCAAAAATTCTTGAAAAACTATTTGTGAACAGACTAGATCAATTTATAGATAAACAAAATATTCTAAGCAACAGTCAGTATGGGTTTAGAGCAAAAAACTCTACATCAATGGCTCTCATGGAATTAATGGAATTAATGGAACAAATAACTCGATCAAAAACAATATTGTGTGTTGATATATATGTTGATATAAAAAATGTTGATATGTTGATTTTAAAAAAGCATTCAATACTATTGATCACACCATTCTCCTTGAAAAATTGAACAAATATGGTATTAGAGGACCAGCAATACAGTGGGTATCTAGCTATTTGAAAGATAGGAAACAGTTTGTACAGATAAATGATGTGAGATCTGACCTCTGTAATATCACATGTGGAGTTCCTCAAGGTTCAGTACTTGGACCAAAGCTATTTATTTTATATGTGAACGACTTGGTAAATGTGTCAGGACTCCTCCTTAAATGTGTATTTTTTGCTGATGATACCACATTATTTTGTTTGGGTGAAAATATAGAACAAATGTTGGAATTGATGAAGACAGAATTTGTCAAAATACAAACTTGGTTTAAACTTAATAAATTATCATTAAATCTAGATAAAACTAATTACATGATATTAATAAAAATAAAACTGTTGATGTTCCATTCAAAATTGAGGGTGTTGAGATTTGTAGAGTAAGTGAGGTAAAGTTTTTGGGTGTTATCATTGATGATAAACTGACATGGAAACAACACATAAATTCTGTAAGAATAAAAATAGCTAAATCTATTGCAGTACTGTACAAAGTCAGAGACTTATTGAATGATAAAGCTCTGTATTTGTTGTATAACACAATCATTGTTCCACACTTAATCTATTGTATTGATGTTTGGGGAAAAGCATGTAAAACAATCACAAAGCCTATTTTTGTATTACAGAAAAGAGCTGTAAGAATTATCACTAGAAAACATTACTGTCATCCATCTAGTACATTATTTTATCAACTGAAATTATTGAAGTTCCATGATTTGGTAGATTATAATATTTTATCAGTTATGTATAGGGCTCAAAATAACGCATTACCTTTAAATATCCAAATGCATTTTGTCAAAAGACAAAGTTGTTATAATCTTAAGGGGACAGAGATGTTTGTAAAACCACAATTCAGAACTAGTTTGAAGGGACGTTCTACCTCAATCCAGGGAATTGGATTATGGAATGGCTTGGAGAATGTAGTTAAAAATGCCAAGTCAATGTTTACATTTAAGAAAATGATCAAAACTAAATTGCTAAAAATATATGAAGTAGCGTAACCGGTAATGTGTATTGTATTAGTTAGAAAATTAAATAGTTTTTCATTTCGTTCTGTTACTGGAATATTATTTTTGCTTGAATTGATTGTTTGAAAAAAGGGGCGGATATAATAAGATTTTTTCTTCTGCTACCTTTCATTTTTTATATTTTGTACGTTATCATTTATGGGACTGTTTTGTATTGTGGTTTTTTTTGGTTAAAAAATGAACAAATTTAACAAACATAAACATGTACGGTCCAATTCTTTTAAACGACTATGGAGACAGATTATGGTAGAGAAATGAACATTCAATTCATAGACAACAGCTCTGGCAGACATTCCCGAAGTCAGATTGCCAATTGCACACTCCCTCAAAACTTGAAATATCTGTGGCGTTGTGCTGTGATAAAACTGCACATTTTAGAGTGGCCTTTTATTGTGGTCAGCCTAAGGCACACCTGTGTAATAATCATGCTGTCTAATCAGCATCTTGATACGCCACACCTGTGAGGTGGATGGATTATCTGGGCAAAGGAGAACCGCTCACCAACACAGATTTACGCAAATTTGAGAATAAAAAATAAACAAATTATTGTGAACATGGAAAAAGTCTTAGATCAGGGGTGCCCAATATGCCAATAACTATCTACCTACCAGTCAATCGCAAAGATATTAAGGGTAGACTGCATGGCATAAAAATAAATAAAAAGTCAGCCTATCATCCGTCTATGAAATTTGTCACTTGACTGACAGGGCAGCCAGTCTGAGGTCCCGTTTACACGACGTGAAACCACAGCCATTCTGCTGAGGTTCATCTGTTCATTTACACAACAACAGCCCTCATTCTCTCTGACACAGAAGGTTTCTGAATACAGGTCTGTGGAGATTTTGAGGGAATCCCTGACGGAGGTGTGAAATGCTCCACAAATGAAGCCACACATGCACACTACAGACGGCTGCAATCCAGTTTTTCTGCACTAACAACAGTTAGCAGAGGGTTACTATATTGTGCTACTCACCCTTTATCAGCATGTAGGAGCAAAACTAATAAAATCCAGGGTCCAAAGAGACGTTAGTGTATTCATCAGTTTGGACTATCTGTCATGCTGATGCCAACAAAGTCCATGCTCAATAATCCAGGTCATGCTGATGCTGCATGCACAATGAATGCAGCTGTGCCCTGCATAAAGGTTGCCTGATAAATTTAAAATGTCTTATTTACCCCCTCTTTTTTGTGCACACATGTTCAACACACACAACACCTCATCTTAAAATATATGTACCCAACACATACAGTATGACAGTTTGGGTCAAAATACTATAATTTTAAAGTGACAGTACTATAGTTCATAATTTGTTATCTGACAAACCGACTGACATGGAAACTACAGCTTTGTGTGTAAACCCTCTTTTGTTTATTACCCAAATAAACATTGAAAAAACACGAACTTTTCCAGAGGTTGTTCTCATGGAAACAGGGCCTTATACTAGGTAGATCGCATTGACTTTGTCATTTTAAAAGTAGCTTGCATGCTGAAAGTGTGGACACCCCTGTCTTAGATTTTTGGGTTCAGTTCATAAAAAAATGGAAGCAAAAACAAAAGTGTTGCGTTTATACTTTTGTTCAGTGTAAAAAGAGAGTTTGTGACAAAAAGCTTCAATGGAAACAATTTGATCATGATGCTTCCACTTAACAGGTAAAATGAACATTACAAAACTGGTTCAAATTAAACAAACTATCATTAAACTTAGATAAAACTAAGTACATGTTATTTAGTAAAAAAAACAAAAATAACGGATTTTTCTTTAAAAATTGATGATGTTGAAATAACCAGAGCAAGTGAAATGAAATTCTTGGGAGTGGTGATAGATCATCATACACACCATCGTACAGCTCCAACCACTTCATCAAGTTTGCGGACGACACAACAGTGGTAGGTCTCATCAGCAACAACGATGAGACGGACTACAGGAACGAGGTGAGCCGCCTGGCCTTGTGGTGCGGACACAACAATCTCACTCTCAACGTGGAGAAGACAAAGGAGATTGTTGTGGACTTCAGGAAGAGGGATGCCCAACATGCCCCTCTGACCATCAACAGCACCGCAGTGGAGAGAGTAGACAGCACCAAGTTCCTGGGAGTGCACGTCTCAGAGGACCTGTCCTGGAGCAGGAACACTGCATCACTGGCCAAGAAGGCTCACCAGCGTCTCTACTTTCTCCGCAAGCTGAAAAGGGCTGGAGCTTCAACCCCCATCATGTGCACCTTCTACAGAGGTGCCATAGAAAGTGTCCTGACCAGCTGCATCACTGTGTGGTTTGGTGCATGTACTGCATCCTGCCGCAAGAGCCTCCAGCGCATCGTGAGAGCAGCTGAGAAGATCGTCGGCACCTCCTTCCCCTCACTGCAGGACTTACACAGCAACCGCCTCACTCGGAAAGCCCTCTGCATGGCAGGTGATCCCACACACCCACTACACAGCTGCTTCAGACTGCTGCCATCAGGGAGGAGACTGAGGAGTCTCCAGGCTCGAACCAGCAGACTGAGGCCCTGTTTACACGGACACTGTGTGGGGGAAACGGATGTTTTGGGTATGTTAATTAGGTGAAAAGTTTTGCGTTGACACGGTCGAATTCTGTGGATACGACTCTCCCCCCCCACCCCCCGTCCTCATGATTTCACTGTAGTTACCATGCTGGGCCATTAGATGGCGCTGTGATTTTTGGAACCTTCACTACTGCGCATGCGTGCTGCCTGAGGTAAACAGAGCAGACGAGGCAGCCTGCCTCGTCTGTTTTCCTCTCTGGCTAAAAGTTCAGCTAACTACAAGTTGTTGTCAACAAGTTAACAACAAGTTAAAGCTGGAATTTGGATAAGAGTCAACAGATTTGACACCAAGTGGGACCGCTTCATCTAACAAGCTGCACACCAGTTGCTGACTGGACCGGAACCGCGTCAACATGTCTGACTTTAGTCCGTGAGAATCAGCTGATTTCCAGCAGCGCTACAAGGTAAACAATGTTCTTAATAATGTTTCCTTGTGTTTAGTTCGATCACAGAACAACCAACTGAGGTTTTATTTTTATTTTTTTCCTGCGAGGTCGAAGCTGTTCCACGAAGCGGACCGGCGGTTCGGATGTGGGTCCAGTTTCCACCAGGATGAAAACAACAGAGTCCAGTTCATTAAAGTTCGGTTAACGTGTTTTTAAAAGTGTTCAATTTAATTCTCAGTGTTTGTGACATGAGTTTATCCATCCATCCATCCATCTTCTTCCGCTTATCCGGGGTCGGGTCGCGGGGGTAGCAGCCTAAGTAGGGAGGCCCAGACTTCCCTCTCCCCAGCCACTTGGAGCAGCTCCTCCGGGGGAATCCCAAGGCGTTCCCAGGCCAGCCGAGAAACATAGTCCCTCCAGCGTGTCCTGGGTCTTCCTCTGGGTCTCCTCCCGGTGGGACATGCCCGGAACACCTCACCAGGGAGGCGTCCAGGAGGCATCCTAACCAGATGCCCGAGCCACCTCAACTGGCTCCTCTCGATGTGGAGAAGCAGCGGCTCTACTCCGAGTCCCTCCCGGATGACTGAGCTTCTCACCCTATCTCTAAGGGAGAGTCCAGCCACCCTGCGGAGAAAACTCATTTCAGCCGCTTGTATCCGAGATCTTGTTCTTTCGGTCATAACCCAAAGCTCATGACCATAGATGAGGGTGGGAACGTAGATCGATCGGTAAATTGAGAGCTTTGCCTTTTGACTCAGCTCTCTCTTCACCACGACAGACCGGTACAGCGCCCGCTTCACTGTGGACGCTGCACCTATCCGCCTATCGATCTCACGCTCCAGTTTTCCCTCATTCGTGAACAAGATCCCGAGATACTTAAACTCCTCCACTTGGGGCAGGACCTCCTCCCCGACCCGGAGAGGGCATGCTACCCTTTTCCGGCTCAAGACCATGGCCTCGGATTTGGAGGAACTGATCCTCATCCCGGCCGCATCACACTCGGCTGCAAACCGCTCCAGTGAAAGTTGTAAATCACGAACTGATGAAGCCAGTAGGACCACATCATCTGCAAAAAACAGAGAAGCGATTCTAAGGTCACCAAAACGGATCCTCTCAACACCTTGGCTGCGCCTAGAAATTCTGTCCATAAAAGTTATGAACAGAATCGGTGACAAAGGGCAACCTTGGCGGAGTCCAACTCTCACCGGAAACGAGCCTGACTTACTGCCGGCAATGCGGACCAAGCTCTGACACCGGTCGTACAGGGACCTAACAGCCCTTATCAAAGGGCCTGGTACCCCATACTCCCGGAGTACCCCCCACAGAACCCCCCGAGGGACGCGGTCGAATGCCTTCTCCAAGTCCACAAAGCACATGTAAACTGGTTGGGCAAACTCCCACGCACCCTCCAGGACCCTGCTGAGGGTGTAGAGCTGGTCCAGTGTTCCACGACCAGGACGAAAACCACATTGCTCCTCCTGAATCCGAGGTTCGACTATCCGACGGACCCTCCTCTCCAGAACCCCTGAATAGACCTTACCAGGGAGGCTTAAGAGTGTGATCCCCCTATAGTTGGAACACACCCTACGGTCCCCCTTTTTGAATAGGGGAACCACCACCCCAGTCTGCCAATCCAAGGGAACTGCCCCCGATGTCCACGCGATATTGCAGAGTCGCGTGAGTCTGACATGAGTTTGTGGTGTTGAATAAACAAATAAATTAAAAATCAACCTGGTGTCTTCATTTTCAGCAGCATGTTAGGCATGACGTAACGAGTCCAGATAGCTTCATTTAGCTCAGATAAATGTAAATATCTCCCACGCTAACATAAATACTGTTTATTATTGTTAAACTGTTAATATATAGCACATTTAGTATGTTATAGTGCAGCGTGACACGTGAAATGTCCGACTGCCTCGTTAACAGCGACAACTGGATCCAGGCAGCTGGCTCTCTTCCAACACAGATGCAGGTAAGGTGTAGAATAATTAAATATGAGAATCAAAATATATTCCATCAGCTATAGTTCAGAAAGTGGTGCGTGTGTCCACTGTCCAGTCCACCGCCATTGTTAAAATGCCGGCTGTCTGCGCGTGCGTGCTGCGTGCATGTGTTCAAACAAAAGCTCCGTGGGAGATGTTTACATTATCAACGGGGGGTCAGCAAAAAACCTCCACCCTGAGAGCTGGATCAGAAAAGTATCGGATGCAAAGAGGGGGGACAGTGAACTCGTGTAGGCGATAAGCAAAGACGCAGAGAGAAAGGAGCGGTTCCACTCAAAATATGCGCCGTGTAAACAGGGCCTGAGTGACAGCTCTGTTCATCAGGCAGTCAGGATTCTAAACACTGCCTGCTCTGCCTCCCCTCCCATTTGAACTGCCTTAACACAAAAATCTTTCTCACACATTACCACACAACACAAAGATTTTAACACTGGACTCTGTGTCATCAAACGGGTTATTCACTAAACTCTCGGTCATGTGCTCATTCAGTTTGCACTACTTCTCATATTTGCACTAATGTTTGTATTACATCACTGCCTATAGTCATACTACTGTTTACATTCACTGTTTACATTTATTAATACTGTTTACATTTATTACTACTGTTTACATTTACACTACTTTTATATCTACACTACTGCTGATACATATACAGTATTCTCTGACTAGCCTTATTTAAGGATGCCCAATGTGCCTTACTGCATATGCCACTTTGCCTCTATACCAACATCAACTACCTCATACATATACTGTGTACATTAACTCATATGCTGCTTTGCCACTCTTTGCAAATGTCAATGCTAGAACCTTCAGTTTATTTTATAGATATACTTTTTATATTTTTTTATACTACTATGCAAAAACTCAGGACAGTATTACACTTTTATTATTTAATTTTATGCTTATGTTCATTAAATGTTTAGTGTTTTAGTTTTAGTTTTAGTGTTGGTGTAAATTTTCATACTTTTATACTACTATGCAAAAACTCAGGACAATGTTACACTTTTACTATTTTATGCTTATGTTTATTAAATGTTTCAGTGTTTTAGTGTTTAAATGGTTACTGTTGCACCGAGGGACTGAGAGAAACGCAATTTCAATCCTGTGTATGTCTTGTACATATTGCAGTTCTGACAATAAAGTTGACTTTGACTTTGACTTTTGACTTGATGATAAGCTCACTTGGAAACAGAAAATTAACTCGGTTAAACCTAAGATATCTAGATCCACAGCTGTGTTGTATAAAGTTAGGGATTTATTGAATGAAAGAGCGTTGTATTTGCTCTATAATGCCATAGTTGTTCCACACTTGATTTACTGTATAGAGGTTTGGGGAAAGGCGTGTAAAACCTTGACGAACCCTATATTTATTTTACAAAAAAGAGCAGTGAGAACTATTGCGGGAAAACCTTACTGCCATCCTTCGAATATATTGTTTAAGCAACTTAGGTTGCTTAAGTTTTATGATTTGGTAAATTACAACATTTTGTTGGTAATGTATAGAGCTCATAAAAATTCATTGCCTCAAAATGTTCAAGTAAATTTTGTAAAAAGAATGAGCTGTTACAACCTGAAAGGAATGGAGATTTTTGCAAAGCCAAAATACAGAACAAGTTTGAAAGGACAGTGTGTATCAATACAAGGTGTTGACTTGTGGAATAGTTTAGAAAATGAAATTAAAACTACTAACTCACTTATAATCTTTAAAAAATGATTAAAGCTAATATGTTAATTTAAATACTCAAATGGTCAAATTGTACTAAAAACTTAAATGTGTTTTCAAATCATGTAAATAGCTTAAATTTTGTATCATTGTTGAGTGGCTTGGAAATTTGTATATGTGATTAAGTTATTTTTATTGATCTCGCATTTTTGTTATTATAATAGAAATAAGGGGCAGGTAAAATAAGATTCTTTTCTTCTCCCTGTCTCCTTTCATTTTATGTTTTTCTTTTTTTCATTATATTGTTATAATGTAAAAATGTTCTTTTTTTCTTAACAAAATGTAAAATGAACAAATAAAAAAAAAAAATAATAATAAAAAAAAAATATCAGGTTACTCCTAACCCTGCCTTCTATCAATAATGGCAATCTAACTTAATGCCTCACAAAACTGCTACAGTTAAACAAAACACAAGTTTTATCATTTTTTTAAGTACCGGTATATGTTACCATTTAAAAGAACCAGACATTTTTTAAAGTTTCTTGTGCAAACTTTAAAGATGAAAATTTGAAACTAACCCTGCAGCACATCACAGCTTTATTGCCTTTATTATGAAAGGAATACATTATAATCAACATTCACACTGTAGTGTGAGACGAGGTTAAAAACTCAACATTCAGACCATTTTAGCAGGCGCCAAATATGGAGAATGAGGTGTATTCGCTCATCGCTGGAAGCAAGTAATTACAGTAGATATGAAGTCAAGAGCTCTGAATGGGAAAGGTTTTTTTGCTCCTCCTGCATCTTAATATAGAGTGGAAGGAATTATAACCAACAAAAAGTCAGATGATGTTCAAAAAGAACTGTAGATGACACGAGTGATATGTTGGTTAGCAAGTTAGAGGTGGACAAAACTCAAGAGGGCATCCACTGAAGACAAGGCAGTGAAATCAAAATTAGTCCAGCCTTTAAAATAATTACCACATTTTTCACTGTATAAGTCTCACCGTTTTGCATAAATTGGCATGCGCTGTGACTTATACGGTGAAGTGACTTATTTGTTAATTTTTTTTCCAAATTCATAACCCAATTTTTGGCTGAGATTTGACGGGTTCATTCGTTCTAACATGGAAAATATTGAACACTCCATTTTCAGCCACTAGAGGACTCTTGACTGATATGGCAAGCCAAGTGTCTCATTAATAGGGAAAAGTGGCTAGTAATGAGACACTTTGCTTGCCATACCAAGCCACCTTCCTCTTGCTCCAGACCTCCTGGAGCAAATGTCAAATCAGCTGCATTTCGCTGCACCGCCCAGGCAAAATGCAGCTGATTTGACCATCAAAGTGCATTTATTAAGCAAAAGTTCAACTGAGACACACCTTTGCTATAATGTCGAGCAAACAAATTGTTTTAGGTGGTTATCTTGTAAAATTTAGAAGAAATGCACAGCGAGTCGTCCCTCTGTGTGCTCCCGCGAATCAGCTTTGAAATGCAGCCGATTTTACCATCAAAGTCCTTTTTTTAAATTGAGACACACTTTTTCTATAATTTCAAGCAAAGAAATATTTGTTTAATTGTTAATCTTGTTAAAGTCCTCACATACACACTTCCGTGGACACCATTTGGCAGCCAATCCATTTTTGGCACAAGACCGGCCCACATTTCCGGGTGGTCAGAGGTGACGCATAATAGATGAGACTTATACGGCGGTGCGACGTGTATGGCGACAAGTACGGTATATGAACTCTTGAGTGATCTGTTAGCACTTGGAAGATGTTTTATCAAAGACTGTCAGCAACTATCTCACCAAAATTTAGCTCAGTCGCTGTAAAATATATTGAAGCATGTTCATTTTTGTGTTGATAAGGTCAAACTAGTTGTGGGGTGCATTTGGAACTGGTTAGACCAAAAGGTCATCAGTTGTAGATATACATCTGAGGATTACTTTATGAAAGGTTAATTAAAATCAATGATTCATTACTGTATAAACATTTTTGCTTCTGCTAGTGAACGATAGCAAAAAGAGAGGCGCTGTAATATTGACAACACGTTCAATGATTACATTTCTACACATACAAATAAGAACATAGAATTTTAATGTCCCAGTTTTACAGCTAGACACCTAATGAAATCTTCTGAAAAACAAACCTCTGACCACAGCTTTCCAGAACAGACACTCTGTTGTGAATCATGTATGAAGCCACATGTCACTTAATGATTTTGTGAATCTGTGTGCACGAGTGTCAGTTCTATCCGAGTGAATGTATGAGAAAAAAAGATAATACTCCAAGAATTTAAGGTTAAAATTACACTTCAAAAAAAGTTTATTAAACCAAGTTGAAGGCAAAAGAGTGATAATGTTTTTGCACGTGTCTGTGTTGCTTTTTGGCACATCACTGGATGAAACTCAGTTTTACAGTCACTAAATTTTGATATGGTAATAGCCAAGAGTAACACATATTACACTGAGCATTAACTGATCACGAGATTATTATTATTATTTTGCTAATATCTTTTAGAGTCAACTCTGTCTCTTAGTGAAGTACCGGTATCTCATGAACCACAATACAGATTTGACCAAAGCGTTCAGAAAATAATTACCGAGTGCACATAACCAATGGATTATCTCTTAGAGTCAACCCAGTTCAAGATGGCTGCCACAACTAATCGAACTTCAGAATCCCAAAACTTAAACCGGATTTACAGATATCAATCTAAACTTTGGCGTGGTAGTTGCTGAAAGTTATTCACAACACAAGCAGGGAACACTGAACAAAACATCTGCCTAAAACTTGGACATTAACTGTTTAGCACCTATTTGTCCATCTGCAAAATATCTCAAACCACTGGTCAGATTTTAATGAAACTCTCCCAAAGTTATTAATAAATGTACGGTACATCTGCAACTGATTAATATTTGGAGTCACATCAATTTAAGATGTCCACTACAGCTAAATGATCTTACCAAACACAAATGGCCATAACCCAGCCAGTTTGACAGATATTAAGCTAAACTTTTATGTAGTAATAGTTGAGAATAATCTTAAATACATACCGGTACTTTAAGAGCTAATAAAGCTGTTGCATGAGATTGCACATAATGTCATTTACAATTTTCTCTCTGGCACAAAAGACAAATTCCTTCAAGGAATAGTTATTTTTGTGACTGTATAATTGTTGTGTTTTTGGGATTACACAGGTTTGCTTAAACAGGTTTATACTGTAGTACTTGCTGCAAAGGTGAATCCTGAGTGAAATGTCAGCTCTTGTAAGAAACATCTGATCCGCACATAAATCGATTCACAATATGACTCTAGCTCCATCAGAGCTGTCCCGCTCATCGATCTGTGCAGAGCACTACATCTGCAGCAGTTACAAATAATAAGCCCGTGGTGGGGAAACTGAAAATGGAGACATCACCTGAAATCACTGACACAAGTGCATCTGTGAGAAGAAAAAAAAAAAAGAGTCACAGCTCACTGCGCTGACTTGTCCCAAACAGTCGTCCCTCTTCATCTCATTGTATGTCAAAATACCCCATCCCTCCTGATTATAATCACATCTAACACACAGAACTCCAAATCCTTCAGTGATTTTTCTTGCTCACTAAAAGTAACAAGAACATTCCCTCAGATTTGCTGCAAAAATCACTTCACACTCTCAGTGCCAGTGATCCTTGTGGGTTTTTCTAACGCTTAAATTCAGCAAAAGTCTTTATGTTCAGGTGAGGAAGTGTTTTTTTGTAAGGTCTGGATTTTTATTTTTATTTTTGGGTGAAGGGGATTCAAGACACCAGGGCTGTCTTATTATGAATAGTTCTCTTTTTTACTTAATCTTCTACCTCACATTCAGTTTTAATATAGTCAATGTTTAATCACTATAGAAACATGTAGAAAAGAGCATTAGTAGCTCCAACATCAAATATGATGTAAACCTTTGTCAACTCTAGTATGTCAGATTAGTATTATTACTGACTGGATTTTACCAAATCAAAAACAAAAAAACAGAAAAGCCCGGCTGTCTAATAAAACAACTTTAATATCTTGTACTGATAAATGGTGTAAAATCCTGGAAAAGCATAAAAAGCATGTCCACACATTTGAAACCAGCAGGATCCAAAATAAATAATTTCTTTGAGCTCACCCATTTTCATTTCCAGGATGTCAAATGTTGTGAAACATGATCACTGTGTCCTTTGACAGCTTGTGTGTATATTTGATGCTGGGATAAATAAAAAAAAAGGTGCAAAATAAAGTATTTGGTTCTTTTTTTTTTAAAACAAACAGAAGGGAGCGATGCACTTTTGTTTTGAAGACATAAATGAAGCTGTTCTTACTTCTTTGTGTGATAAAATCCTTCTCTCCTTTGTGTGATAAAATCCTTCTCTCCTTTGTTTAGGAATAATAAAATGTACCCAATTGGAGCTAAAAAAAATTAAAAAAAAGAAAGCATAGTAGCCCTGATCTCTCATCTGTCAGGTCATTTCTCTCCCCATCATTTGTGAACCATCCATCAAGACATTAAACTCCCCTGCTTAACCCTCTGGGGTCTGAGGTCTAAATGTTTGTTGTGGTATAAATTTGAATTTAGCCTTATATTTCCACCATAAAAACTATTTACCAGGCCTTGTTTGGTATTATTGTTTTCAGGACAACCTCATCTTCATGATTTTACAGTCTTTGTTTCATTTTGACAAAATGCATGATCACATTGGAGCAAAAAATAACATAAAAAATGAAATCCGTGTTAGTAAAATATTGATATGTTTACTATGAAACTCACAAAAATATTTAACGAACCATTTTGACAGCCTAAAATGAAAATTTCATTGGTAACTTTTAAGAACTTGTGTACAAACTTAGTAAAAAACGAATTAGAATACATATTTTTCACATCATAAAGTGGGCAATTTCCATGCGTTTTTTTTACCAGTATTTACACTATGTGTCAAAACAGTATCTTCATCACAAATTCTCTGTTTTTTTTCACCCTTTCATTATAAAAACAGACCAAGAACGACTACAAAACTCTGCAGACACACTAAATACTCATAAAATCAGTGCCTGATCTCCCCCCCCCCTTTCTTCACCAAAACTACTGCTGCTGTGTTTCTGTGTTCAGGACACAACATGGAGGAAAAACGGTTCTGATTGGTTGCTTCACAATGTGGTGTGTTCAGGGAAACTCCGAAATTTGAATTTCATTTTGAATTCATTGACTTCTTGGTAACAAAAAATCATAACATGGGTGCAATCATATAACAGCAATCATCTGTCACATTTATGGTTGTATTTTGAAGTAAATACACAACAAAATCAATATAAAAACACTACTTTATAAAGATTGGAGTCTCTTTTTTTATTTTTACATTTATATGAATGACCTCTCTAAGCAGCTAAACCTGTGTAGAACTGGCTGCATGGTTGGAGATACAATTATCAATCATCTTATGTATGCTGATGACTTAGTGGTTTTTAGTCCAAGTTCAGCTGGTCTTCAGAAGCTGCTTCATGTCTGTTCAGCATATGGTGAGACACATGATATCATATTCAACCCCTCTAAAAGTCTCATTTTGATTTGTCGCACTAAAGAGGACAAAAATAGTGTATTTCCACTTTTTAAAGGGGACCACAGATGCAAAATTCACTTTTTAATGTTTTTTTACTCAACTTTGGGTATTTACTTCATAAAAAAACAGTCCTTGTGCCAAAAAAATGCACCCAGTGGTTTATTTACTCTAAGTAGATTTATTTATTTTTGATAAATACACCTGGATTCACACTTCCTGCAGTTATTGACGTCACAAGCCGTAGCCAATCACCTCAAACCTGAGTCCAGCCCCTCACCTAGCAACCCCTGGTTAGGCTCAACCCACTTCTGTATTAAACACATGACTGTTGTTTTTCATGATTTCATCTCATCTTTTGTTTATATGTTCTTAATTTCATGTGTACAGCACTTTGTTGCAGCTGTGGTTTTTTTAAATGGCTTTATAAATAAAGTATAATTGTTATTTTTATGTTTTAGTTCAATTTTTAGTGTATTTGCGATCGCTCCCAACGCGCAGCCGGCAAAAATTAAACGAGCGGACTCCCGGCATAGGGACCGGCGGCAACGGGACACTGCTTCTGGCGGATGGAGCGGAGCTTCAATTGTACAGCCTCGTTGCAGCGTCCCAGCAGCCTCGCAGCAGCGAGGACCTTCTCCTTACGGATTAATTTACGGGAGACACTTGGTGAACTTTGTGTTGTCTTGACTGGAACAGCGATAACTCCCAAAATCTCCGCGTGCAACGAGCGGAGCTGGCGAACACCGGAAGAGGAACAAGCTAACATTAGCTTCGGATTCGGGTGGTCTCATGCTAAAAGGAGCAGCTCATGGCGGCGCGCTCAGACGAGTTTCGGTAAGTTATCTTAAGCTAGCACTAACAGTAAGTCAAATGAGTAATAAAAAAAGAGCTAATTTTAAAACAACAACACATTACAGATACTGGCTGTTACAGAGGGCGTAAACAGATCGTTGAAGGGCGTGGACTTCAAGAAACCGGTCGTTCAAAACGAAAGTTAAAAATGGCAGAATTAAAAAGGGTATAATTGATTATCTAATAATTATTTTGTGCATTAAATTGAAGGAATAGGGTCTGGATATCCCACAGAAATACCATAAAAATTTAAAAAATACATCTGAGGTCCCCTTTAAGCTGTCTGGGACTTTATTGAATGTTGCAAATGAAGTAAAGTATCTGGGTCATGTGTTGACAGACCGTCGTTCTGATGATGAGGACATTTACCGTCAGGTTCGAATGATATATGCTCAGGCAAATATCCTTGCTCGTAAATTTGCATTCTGTTCTGATGAAGTGAAAATTAACTTATTTAGATCATATTGTACATCACTGTATACAGCACATTTGTGGTGCAATTTTAAAAAAGCCAGTCTTCATAGATTAAAGGTGGCTTATAATGACGCACTAAGACTTCTTTTAAATAAGCCCAGATGGACCAGTGCCAGTGAACTGTTTGTATCTGCTCGCGTCAACACTTTGATGGCTGTTTTAAGAAATTTTATGTATAAATTTATTTGTCGTTTACATAAGTCTAATAATAGAATTATTCTACTGTTGACTAATGTCAAATATAGTGCAGTGAAATATTCATCTGTGCTTTGGAGACATTGGTATGATTGCCTCCTGAACGGTTAGGTACTTTTTCTATTGTTCTTTTTATTTTATTTTATAATTTTTGTAATTTTTTATTTGTATTTTGTATTTTATCATGTTCGTTGTCTCTTATGTAGGTTGGACTCTGAGTCTGTAATAAAGTTTATCTATCTATCTATCTATCTATCTATCTATCTATCTATCTATCTATCTATCTATCTATCTATCTATCTATCTATCTATCTATCTATCTGCTGTCCAACAGACTTGAATGGAACACTTCACATGCAGCGTGCTTTGTTTAAAGAGACTATTTATAGACATGACGTCATGCCCTCAAATATGAGGGCATAGACCCCAGAGGGTTAAGAGTAAAACTCGCCCACCTGCATCCCAGATACTAAATAAAGAGTATTCCACCTTTACCTGGATGAAAACCACAGCCTCAGACTGGGGAGCTGACGCACACCTTCCCACATGACTGAAATTCAACACAATCAATGAATCAATAAAAATCAAAACAACTGATTTACTCGTTTGTTTTAATCCTCATCTTGGATCATAAAAGTCGAACATGAAAGAATGACATCACAGATCCATTTGGCTGAAACTGGCATCCTGTGCAGAAGACTTCTGTCTCCGAGATGAGAAACTCCACCTGGGTGGAGCTCAGATTAGAGCTCCTGCACATCAGGAGGAGTTGACTGAGGTGGTTCAGGCATCTGATCAGGATACCTCCTGGACACCTTCCTGTGGAGGTCTTCCAAGAAACTCCTGGAAACTCGCTAAATTATTGTGTATTTTCTCTGGCCTGGGAACCCCAGGAGGAACTGGAAAGGCCGACAAAACCAAAGGGATGCCGTTTTGAAACAGGAAGTCGGTCCCAGCAGTTCTTCCTTCAGTTTTATCCTCAAATGGTGTCCCTATTGAGTTTGTAGATTCCTTCAAAAATTTGAGTACCGTACTGTATCTTGGTCGACTCGCATCCCTCCTTTACGCTTCATGTGAAAAAAACCTAGTAAAGAAACTGAGTTGAACTGGGTTTCTTTTTCAGAAAAAGATCCTGTCTAACTCTGAATGCTAGGAAATGCATTGTTACTGTGACCTTCCTTCCCTCCACTGACTATGGTGACATTATTTACATGAACACCACTACAAGCACCCTGCAGATGTTGGAT
>JBBPBX010056574.1:0-22719 GCA_038048925.1 Garcialebias charrua
CAACATGTTGCCCCCAAGACCTGAGTCCAGAACAACATGTTGCCCCCAAGACCTGAGTCCAGAACAACATGTTGCCCCCAAGACCTGAGTCCAGAACAACATGTTGCCCCCAAGACCTGAGTCCAGAACAACATGTTGCCCCCAAGACCTGAGTCCAGAACAACATGTTGCCCCCAAGACCTGAGTCCAGAACAACATGTTGCCCCCAAGACCTGAGTCCAGAACAACATGTTGCCCCCAAGACCTGAGTCCAGAACAACATGTTGCCCCCAAGACCTGAGTCCAGAACAACATGTTGCCCCCAAGACCTGAGTCCAGAACAACATGTTGCCCCCAAGACCTGAGTCCAGAACAACATGTTGCCCCCAAGACCTGAGTCCAGAACAACATGTTGCCCCCAAGACCTGAGTCCAGAACAACATGTTGCCCCCAAGACCTGAGTCCAGAACAAGATGCTGCCCCCAAGACCTGAGTCCAGAACAACATGTTGCCCCCAAGACCTGAGTCCAGAACAAGATGTTGCCCCCAAGACCTGAGTCCAGAACAAGATGTTGCCCCCAAGACCTGAGTCCAGAACAACATGTTGCCCCCAAGACCTGAGTCCAGAACAAGATGCTGCCCCCAAGACCTGAGTCCAGAACAACATGTTGCCCCCAAGACCTGAGTCCAGAACAACATGTTGCCCCCAAGACCTGAGTCCAGAACAAGATGCTGCCCCCAAGACCTGAGTCCAGAACAACATGTTGCCCCCAAGACCTGAGTCCAGAACAACATGTTGCCCCCAAGACCTGAGTCCAGAACAACATGTTGCCCCCAAGACCTGAGTCCAGAACAACATGTTGCCCCCAAGACCTGAGTCCAGAACAACATGCTGCCCCCAAGACCTGAGTCCAGAACAACATGTTGCCCCCAAGACCTGAGTCCAGAACAAGATGCTGCCCCCAAGACCTGAGTCCAGAACAACATGCTGCCCCCAAGACCTGAGTCCAGAACAAGATGCTGCCCCCAAGACCTGAGTCCAGAACAACATGCTGCCCCCAAGACCTGAGTCCAGAACAAGATGCTGCCCCCAAGACCTGAGTCCAGAACAAGATGCTGCCCCCAAGACCTGAGTCCAGAACAACATGCTGCCCCCAAGACCTGAGTCCAGAACAAGATGCTCCCCCAAGACCTGAGTCCAGAACAAGATGCTGCCCCCAAGACCTGAGTCCAGAACAAGATGCTGCCCCCAAGACCTGAGTCCAGAACAAGATGCTGCCCCCAAGACCTGAGTCCAGAACAAGATGCTGCCCCCAAGACCTGAGTCCAGAACAAGATGCTGCCCCCAAGACCTGAGTCCAGAACAAGATGCTGCCCCCAAGACCTGAGTCCAGAACAACATGCTGCCCCCAAGACCTGAGTCCAGAACAAGATGCTGCCCCCAAGACCTGAGTCCAGAACAAGATGCTGCCCCCAAGACCTGAGTCCAGAACAAGATGCTGCCCCCAAGACCTGAGTCCAGAACAACATGCTGCCCCCAAGACCTGAGTCCAGAACAACATGTTGCCCCCAAGACCTGAGTCCAGAACAACATGTTGCCCCCAAGACCTGAGTCCAGAACAACATGTTGCCCCCAAGACCTGAGTCCAGAACAACATGCTGCCCCCAAGACCTGAGTCCAGAACAACATGTTGCCCCCAAGACCTGAGTCCAGAACAACATGCTGCCCCCAAGACCTGAGTCCAGAACAACATGTTGCCCCCAAGACCTGAGTCCAGAACAACATGTTGCCCCCAAGACCTGAGTCCAGAACAACATGTTGCCCCCAAGACCTGAGTCCAGAACAAGATGCTGCCCCCAAGACCTGAGTCCAGAACAAGATGCTACCCAAGACCTGAGTCCAGAACAAGAGTAAGTGAACTTTATTTATCGAGCACATTTAAAACAGAAACTGTTCCCAACAACTTCTATATAAAGAGGAAGATGATGGATGAATGGATGAATGTGTGTGGGCGGCTGTGGCTGAATGGTTAGAGCAATCGTCCTCCAATGTAAGAGTTTGGGGTTTAATTCCACAAGCAGTCACATGCTGAAGTGTCCCTGAGCAAGAACCCCCGTTGCCTCTGATGTGTGTCTCATCAGTGTTTGAATGTGATAAACTCTGATTATTCTTTATAAAGATCTAGTAGATGTTGTTTGAATGTGTAAATGAGGCACAGTTTGTTGTAAAGAGCTTTGAGTGTCTTGATAAAATAGTTCAGTCCATTTGACATTTATTTTGTAGGGGCTTGACCTTTACCCTGGAAGTGAACACCCCGCTCCTGTTAGCTCTGGACTCTGAAGCTCGGCTAAGGTCCGTCTCCACTGTCAGAACCAGGACCAGCAGCGATGCAGCTCGACACGTCTTCACGGGTAATCATTCATCCGAACCGAACCGAGCCGGGTCCAGCCGGACTGTGCGCGCGCGCGTGTGCGGAGCTGACCCAGTTACAGCAGAACCCGTTGAGAAAAGACTTGACGTGGGGGTTTATTGTTCTGTGTTCTGGGTCCACCCAGGTCCAACAGAACCGCTGCAGTCCGGTAAAGGTTCGGTTCGATACGAGCGGCCGAGCTGATGGAAAGGTTCCGACCAGCAGCTGCTCCAGAACCGGGATTCACGGGTTCACTCCGTGTAGTGACTGCATCTTTATTTAACATAAAAAAACAATGGAGTCTGGTGTTTACACTTGGTTCTGATCAGTTCTCACAGCTTTGGTTCTGCAGCCTGTGCTGGTTCTGTTCAGCAAGTTCTGAGACCAAAGATCTGGTCAGATCAGTGATCAATAACTGAAGTTCTGATCAGGTTCCTGCTGGGCCAGACAGAACTTATCTGTAGCAAAACAGAAATCATAAATCGGTAGGGATGCACCAATAAATCGGCCAGCCGATCGATCGGCCCCGATTTCCTTAATTTGGGGAGATCGGTGATCGGCCGATCTTTAAATGAGAAGCCGATTTTATCCACCGATCTCATCTGCCTCCGCAAAGGTCGTAAAATCATGAAAATTTAGGGTGCTTTTTGACCTTTTAACACCTGAAAATCGATATCGGCCAAAATCGGAATCGGCAGTTCAGACTTTCTAAAAATCGGTGATCGGGTGATCGAAAATTGAAATCGGTGCACCCCTATAAATCGGTTCTTCCGATCAGATCACTAGTGTGTTTTGGTTCTGGTCCAGGATCTGGATCACCTGGTTCAGATCCTGGTTCTGGTTCAGAACCTGGTTCTGGTTCCTCTGCTGGTGTCAGAAGTTCTGTGTGGTTTCAGGATGACGTCACTGGAGTGCACATCAAGCTGGAGCCAGACGATGACGTAGAGATCTGCTCCTACCCTGTCCTGAAGAAGCTGTCAATCAAACTGATGGACTGCAGGCTGTGGCTGGAGGGGCGGGACTTCCTGTCCCTGGGTGAGTTTCAGAGTAAATGTTGATGTAAAACTGTTCTTGTTCGTCTTATCAACCCATTTGAAAGCTGTTCTTTAAAGGAGAAATGTAATCAAATCTGAAAAAATCGATATAACAAGAATTTCATATAGTAAACAACACACATAAACATACTTAGTATGCTTTTTTCAAGTCAGTAGCTTAAAGAAATAGTTTTTTACATTTTTCCTGCTACATGCCGAAGTACAGTGATTTCTGTAGTAATTTTCTGGACGCACTTTTATGACACAATTAAGACCTCCTTTGCTATCTTACAATAACACTGAAGCTATAAACCCATCATTACTGTCCTCTTGTCTGTCATTTAAAATGGAAGCAGAAGACTTTTTTGAATCTGAAGGATATCACTTTAGTTTGTCAAAAACAGTTTGGTGATTTAGTGCATTAATGGGCATTTCTATCCTGGAAATACGAATAGCCGTGCGTTAGCCGCCGCATGCTAACGTTAGCATGCTAGCGCCGTATGCTAACGTTAGCATGCTAGCGCCGTATGCTAACGTGGAAGTGGGGGTGTTGAAAATGTCCTGAAACAGTTACCAATGTCTTGTTAAGCTCTGTCTTCCCCAGAACATAGTAGGATCTAAAATGATTTTTAAAGATGAAGGAGCAAGTTGAAACATGCTGTCTCCCTCCTTGCTAGCAGGCTCCATTGGGAGCTGCCTGGCTAACTAACTACGGTGGCCCTACACGGCCAAAATTCTACAGCGGCCGAATGCACAGGAGCGGTAAAAATACAATATAAAATTTTAAAAAAAGTTTTAAAATCGATTTTGGGGCTTTTAGAATAGATTCTGAATCGCCAGGACTAAGAATCTTGATTCTTTAAAAAATAGATTTTTTTTGCTGCATCCATAATTGCTACACACTGAAACCTTTTTGTCCACAACTAGATACACACACTAATATTACTGTATGAGGGACGACTCGTTGCACTGCCTACGTCATATTCAGGGGACGGAGAGCAGGCAGGAGGAGGGGGGTCAAAAACACCAGATGAGAATTTTTTCACTTTGCAAAGTCTAAATTTGAGTTAGGATGACATTTTTGACTTGTGAAAATTTCTCAACAAGCTTATTTTATGCTTTTCATTAGACTACTATTAGCTTAAAAACACTTTTCATTTCTCCTTTAAGATTCTGGATCCATTTTGGTGTGGTCCTGTGGTTGGAGCAGAACCTCAGACCCAGTCTGGTTGTGTCTGAGTCAGGCCTGAGCTAATGTGACCTTTGACCTCTGCTCCTCCAGCAGGGTATCTGCGGGGTTGTAAAAGATATTAAAAGGTAGTAAATAAAATTAACACAAATTACGGCCATTAAAAAGTATTAAAAAGTAATAAATGTCATCTGACGAGGTATTAATTTTTTAGGAAGTAATTTGCATCTGTTTAACATATGTAAATGAAGGCGTGTCAGGGGAGGTGTCTCACGTGCGCTCAGTTCCACGTTGATTGTGATGTACAAAAGGAATGTGCGTGGATTCAGGCGTACGCACAGTTTGATACATCTGGATTTTTTTGTGCGTACACACTTTTCTGGATTTGACCGTACGTCACTTTTCAGTAGGAAATCCACGCAAGTCTTTGTACATGAGGCCCCAGTTGTTTTTGTCTTGAACTTTTTAAAATTTGTCATTATAGCCACGTTTTCCTATTACGTGATACAACAGCCAACAGCATGCCATACAACTATTACCGTACTTTTTGGCGTATAAGTCGCTGTTTTTTCAAACTAATTTGCATGTCCTGCGGCTTATACACCGAAGCGTCATATTTATGGATTTTCCCCATATTTTTAGACCCATTTTTGACTCAGATATGACCGTTTTTCATTTTGGCAAAAAAAAATGGTGCAGTACCACTTTTGTCCGCTAGGGGGACACTTCCAGAGGAGTACACCGACCGTTTCCAGCTCATGTGTCCGAAAAAAGCCTCCTCTGCTCGGACTGACTGTGTCGCTGCCCACCTCCTGCTCTGGATGTAGCTACTATTAGCTGTGTTGTCAGCTGTGATTTTTAGCAAGATAACTCATAAACCACACCGTGGATTTTCTTGAAACTTACAGAGCGTAATTATTTGGTGGTCATTTACAACTGACTAGCTTTATGAGATGTTTGAGATAAAAAAAATATATTTTATTAGCGGTTAGCTACCGTTAACAGATACTGTACCTACTATTTAGATATATAGCTCATAAACCACTCGGCGGATATTTTTTCTGCTTACAGAGTATAATTCGATGGGGTTTCATGTACAAACTGTTGCCCTGTATAAGACATTTGAGATAAAATTAGATTTTTTATTCGTGTTTTTAGAGACGGAATCGTCTCGTTAGCTTCCGTTTTATTTCCGTTTATAGTCATAAACCACTCGACGGATATTTTTTAGGCTTACAGAGTGAACGGTTAAGCTCAGGAACCCTTGTGCTATAATGTCAGCTAAGAAATATATTTTTTCTCAGCAAAGAAATAATAGTTTTTACCGTGTTAATCTTGTAAAGTCCTTCCGTGCTGACGCTTCTGTGGCCGCCATTTTAAACAGGGCAAATGAGGCGCTGACGCGTCGCATAGCGGTGACGCATAATAGATGCGACTTATAGGGCGAAGCGGCGTATTTAAGGATTTTTTTCAAATTATTCCCAATAATTGGACAAAGCGACTTATACACAGAAGCGCTTTTTACCCCGAAAAGTACGGTACTACTATGGGGCCATCAAGTACTGCTGTTTTTTTTTTGTTTTTTTTTTCATTCAGAATGAATGGAAACGGTCATATCTCAGTCTAAAAATGTTTTATAAAAATGGGGAAAAAATCCATAAATATGTCACTTCAGCCTATAAGTCGCAGGGCATGTAAATTTTGCAAAAAACAACTGCGACTTACAGGATGAAAAATACGTTAGTTATTATTTTTCTCCCTCTCTTTTTGAATTGTGCATGTTTGCAGTGTTGAATTATTTTAACTAAACTGTTCTGTTTTCAAGTTTACAGTTTTTTTTGTTTGTCATTAGAGATATGTTATGTGTGGGAACAATTAAATAACTTTTTGTCCTGGGTTAGATTTAAATAACAAATAGGTCAGTGCTTTTATTGAGGCAAGAAGCAACATGATGTATCCAGTAATTGTTATAAAACTATATTTACTACCAAAGTTTAGGAAGAAAATCACAGTAATCTATCACTATCTATCTAATCTATCTAAACAACAGTCAGTATGGGTTTAGAGCAAAAAACTCTACATCAATGGCTCTCATGGAATTAATGGAACAAATAACTACTGCTGTCGATCAAAAACAATATTGTATCAGTATTTTTGTTGATTTAAAAAAAGCATTCGATACTATTGATCACACCATTCTCCTTGAAAAACTGAACAAATATGGTATTAGAGGACCAGCATTACAGTGGGTATCTAGCTACTTGAAAGATAGGAAACAATTTGTACAAATAAATGATGTAAGATCTGACCTCTGTAATATCACATGTGGAGTTCCCCAAGGCTCTGTACTTGGACCAAAGCTATTTATTTTATATGTGAATGACTTGGTAAATGTGTCAGGACTCCTTAAATGTGTACTTTTTGCTGATGATACCACATTTTTCTGTTTAGGTGAAGATATAGAACAAATGTTGGAATTGATAAAGACAGAATTTGTCAAGATACAAACTTGGTTTAAAATAAATAAATTATCATTAAATCTAGAAAAAACTAATTACATGATATTCAGTAATAAAAAGAAAACTGTTGATGTTCCACTCAAAATTGAGGGTGTTGAGATTTGTAGAGTGAGTGAGGTGAAGTTTTTGGGTGTTATTATTGATGACAAACTGACATGGAAACAACACATAAATTCTGTAAGAATAAAAATAGCTAAATCGATTGCAGTACTGTACAAAGTCAGAGACCTATTGAATGATAAAGCTCTGTATTTGTTGTATAACACAATCATTGTTCCACACTTAATCTATTGTATTGATGTTTGGGGGAAAGCGTGTAAAACAATCACAAAGCCTATTTTTGTATTACAGAAAAGAGCTGTAAGAATTATCACTAGAAAACATTACCGTCATCCATCAAGTACATTATTTTATCAACTGAAGTTATTGAAGTTCCATGATTTGGTAGACTATAATATTTTATCAGTTATGTATAGGGCTCAAAATAATGCATTACCTTTAAATATCCAAATGCATTTTGTTAAAAGACAAAGTTGTTATAATCTTAAGGGGACAGAGATGTTTGTAAAACCACAATTCAGAACTAGTTTGAAGGGACGTTCTACCTCAATCCAGGGAATTAGATTATGGAATGGCTTGGAGAATGTAGTTAAAAATGCCAAGTCAATGTTTACATTTAAGAAAATGATCAAAACAAATGTGTTAAAAAAAAATATATGAAATAGCGTAATGTGTATTGTATTAGTTAGAAAATTAGAAAGAGTTAGTCATTTTGTACTGTTGGTTGAAGATTATTATTGTTTAATCTGATTGTTGGAAAAAAGGGGCAGATATAATAAGATTTATTCTTCTTTCTGCTACCTTTCATTTTTTTATATTTTGTACACTATCATTTATGGGATTGTCTTGTATTGTTTCTTTTGTAAAAAAAAAAAGAACAAATTTAATAAACATAAACTTTACAATTAGTTGCTCTGAACTGAAATACAAGAGGTTGCAGCTCAGGTATTAAAAAATATTGTGATGGTATTAAAAGGTATTAAAAGGTATTAAAAGGTATTAAAATGTATTACATTTAACTCAAGAATTTCTGTATATACCCTGCTCCAGGTCATCACCCTCAGCTCTGTAACTCGCGGAGTGCCACCAACAGTGGCAGAAAGATGGCGTACTGTCCTGAGTGTCACAAGGGGTTCTACAAGGAGGCCCACCTGGAGGCCCACCTGCGAACCCACCAAGGACAGAACCCCAACGAGTGCTGGTGCTGTGGGAAGACCTACCCCAACCTGATGAGCCTGGTGCTGCACCAGCAGGTCCACAGCCGCAGCGAGCCGTACCACTGCCACTACTGCGACAAGACGTTTGCACTGAAGCGGGACTGGAAGACCCACCACCAGACCCACACGGGCACCAAACCCTTCAAGTGCTGGTTCTGTGGGGACGGCTTCGTGGAGCAGGAGCAGCTCAGCGAGCACCTGGAGGGGCACAAGGAGGAGAAGTGCTACCACTGCACGCTCTGTGACAAAATGTTTGTGTCCTACCAGGGCTTCAACTTCCACCGGAAGTCCCACAAGAACCCCAAAGCGCTGCCGTGCTCCAAATGCTCCAAGAGCTTCAGCAACCCCCAGAGCCTGAAGGTGCACCAGGCGACCCACTCCAGCACCAAGCCACACGCCTGCCCCCTCTGTGGGAAGAGCTTCAAGCTGCAGAGCAGCCTGCGCTGCCACCAGCGCACCCACGACAACCTGAAGGAGTACCGCTGCGCCGAGTGCGGCAAGTGCTTCTCCAGCCTGCAGGGCCTGAAGCTGCACGACCGCACCCACACCGGCCTCAAGCCCTACAGGTGCTCCGAGTGCGGCAAGAGGTTCACGCAGTCGCCCCACCTCAAGGCGCACATGGTCACTCACACCGGAGAGAGGCCCTTCCTCTGCACCACCTGTGGGAAGAGGTTCACCCAGTCCTCCCACCTGAAGTCCCACATCACCTTGTTCCACGTGGGCGAGAAGCCTTTCTGCTGCGACGACTGCGGGAAGACCTTCTCCATCGCCCACTACCTGAAGGTGCACCGGCTCAGCCACACCAAGGAGAAGCACTACCAGTGCTCGTACTGCCAGAAGGCCTTCTCCTACCACAACTCGTGGAGGGCGCACGAGAGGATTCACACCGGGGAGAAGCCCTTCGTGTGTCGTGACTGCAGCCGCTGCTTCACCACGTCGGGCTCGCTGCTGAGCCACCAGAGGGCCAGACACACCGGAGAGCGGACGCACTACTGCATCACCTGCGGCGACTTCTTCTTGACCAGCTCCCAGCTGCGCGTGCACCAGCTGGACCACACCGGAGAGCGGCCGCACGCCTGCAGCTGCGGCAAAACCTTCAAAACCAAAGGAGTGCTTCGTTTCCACCTGAAGAGGTTCACAGACCATCAACCTGCTGAGTGAGCGCTGCGCTGGACACTGAGCTCCGACTCTGTGGACTGGACCTGCCAACAACCAGACCACAGTCACAACAGACTCTGGACTGGACCTGCCACCAACCAGACCACAGTCACAACAGACTCTGTGGACTGGACCTGCCACCAACCAGACCACAGTCACAACAGACTCTGTGGACTGGACCTGCCACCAACCAGACCACAGTCACAACAGACTCTGTGGACTGGACCTGCCACCAACCAGACCACAGTCACAACAGACTCTGGACTGGACCTGCCACCAACCAGACCACAGTCACAACAGACTCTGTGGACTGGACCTGCCACCAACCAGACCACAGTCACAACAGACTCTGGACTGGACCTGCCACCAACCAGACCACAGTCACAACAGACTCTGTGGACTGGACCTGCCACCAACCAGACCACAGTCACAACAGACTCTGTGGACCGGACCTGCCACCAACCAGACCACAGTCACAACAGACTCTGGACTGGACCTGCCAACAACCAGACCACAGTCACAAGAAGACTGGAGTTGGACCTGATGCTCTGCCTGCTCTTCACTGACCCAACCAACAGAACAGTTGTTGTTGGACACACTACAGTACGCAAGAAATGTCTGGACAATAAGACTGAGCTGAGACTTCAAGGTTCTTTATTGTCATTTCCATCTAGGGCTGGGTATCACTCAAACATTTTCGGTACCGGTAAACAAACAGGATTCCAAAAAAGTTGGGACACTAAAGAAATTGTAAATAAAAACTGAATGCAATGATGTGGAGGTGCCAACATCTAATATTTTATTCAGAATAGAACACAAATCACAGATCAAAAGTTTAAACTGAGTAAATGTAACATTTTAAAGGAAAAATATGTTGATTCAAAATTTCATGGCGTCAACAAATCCCAAAAAAGTTGGGACAAGTAGCAATAAGTGGCTGGAAAAAGGAAATTGAGCATATAACAAACAGCTGGAAGACCAATTAACACTAATTAGGTCAATTGACAACATGATTGGGTAAAAAAAAGAGCTTCTCAGAGTGTCAGTGTCTCAGAAACAGTGGCGGCTGCTGGTTTTTTTCATGGGGGGGGCGCCATCTAGTGGTCAATAAAGCACATAACAAGTCTAAAAAAGATAAGTCTGGTCCTCTGGACATTCAAAAAACAAAACAAAGCAAAAAATTGTAGAAATGTGGATCAAACTGGTTGATCCACTGTGAGAGGGTGCTATTTATAAGACTGAGCTGAATACAGCATCTCAGACTGAGGAAGTCTTGACTCTTCTTCTACATGTCTGTAACTGAGTGTACAGGTCTGTAACTGAGTGTACAGGTCTGTAACTGAGTGTACAGGTCTGTAACTGAGTGTACAGGTCTGTAACTGAGTGTACATGTCTGTAACTGAGTGTACATGTCTGTAACTGAGTGTACATGTCTGTAACTGAGTGTACAGGTCTGAGTGTACAGGTCTGTAACTGAGTGTACAGGTCTGTACCTGAGTGTACAGGTCTGTAACTGAGTGTACAGGTCTGTAACTGAGTGTACATGTCTGTAACTGAGTGTACATGTCTGTAACTGAGTGTACAGGTCTGAGTGTACAGGTCTGTAACTGAGTGTACAGGTCTGTACCTGTATGTACAGGTCTGTAACTGAGTACTTACTGAGTAACTGGGTACTAGACTTCTTAACAAACAGACCACAGTCCGTGAAGATCCACAACTTCTCCTCCTCCACCATAAACCTCAGCACTGGCTCTCCTCAAGGATGTGTGTTGAGCCCTCTCCTGTTCACTCTGCTCACATATGATTGTACAGCCACACATCCAGGCTGTCATATTGTAAAGTTTGCAGATGATACAGCGGTGGTGGGATGCATCACAAACAATGATGAGTCCAGCTACAGACAGGAGGTGGAACACCTGGAGAGCTGGTGCAAAGAGAATCTTCACATGAATGTGAAGAAGACAAAGGAGATGATTGTGGACTTCAGAAGGAACAAACACACCCACGCCCCACTGAAAATAGGTGGATCTGCAGTGGAAGTGGTCTCCAGCTACAAATACTTGGGTGTACACATGAATGATAACCTCAGCTGGAGCAACAACACCACCAGCCTGATCAAGAAAGGTCATCAGAGACTCTACTTCCTCAGACGGCTGAGACGAGCTGGTCTGAGCAGCCCAGTTCTCACCTCCTTCTACAGGTGTGCAGTGGAGAGCAAATAAATAGAATCAATCTCTTTTTTTGTGTGTGTACCGGTTCTCTTAAATATGCCTAATATTAAAGGTCCTGACTCCTAATGCACCTTAGCATATACAATATAGCATTTCACCATATAAATGTACCTTAAATGTTTCAATGTTAATAAGAGCTAGTAATTTGCAAGAGGTTTTGTTTTCATTCTCCAGATCAATACAGTGTTAAGAAATAGTAAAACACCACAAGTGACATTTAGTATATAAAATTATTAATGTCTGATCATTTTTTATAAGCAAATTAAAATAAATGTAGCCATCAGAGTCCAATACTGTACAATAACCTACACTGGCATGTTAACTCCACAAACAAACAAAACAAACTCACTCACCAGTTGCCACTTTTAGAAACAGCTGAGCTGAAGGCTTTTATCACAAACAGACTCAGAGCCACCTAAAAGTGGAGAGGACATCAGTCAGGAATGGTAATATATCAGCATTAGATAAAGGCATTAGCATGTTAGCTAACAAACTAACCAGTTGCCACTTTTAGATTAACAGTCAGCTGAAGGCTTTTTTCACAAACCGCAATAAAATTGAGAGGCATATCAGCCAGAAATGCAAATTATTAGATAAAGGGCTTTCAATGATTTAAAACTTACCTGAGCATGCTTGCTTGAGTCACTGACGCACGGCTAATTTTCCAGACCCAAATTTTGTATTTTTTAAATAAACGCCGGAAACACGCGATCTGTAGGCAGAGCTCACGTTAGATGTCTTCAGGGCGGTGAAAACTGCGCCCAGCTTTATCCCATTGTTTTGTAACGTGGTGGCATTAGTACGCATGCGCCAGTTATAATTAGAGTCAATGGATCAGATAAGAGCGCCCCCAAACAGGAAATACGTCACGAATCAGAAAACGTTTTTTGAAACAAACAATATAACTCATCATTACTCATAAACTATTTATCCTACACAACTAAAAACATATATGCACATATTTTGAAATATTTTTATTTTCTTATTTCATTTTTATAATTTATTTAAAAAGTCTTCCATTTAAAATGGTCCAGAAGTTCTAGAGGGGCGGCGCCCGAGCGCCCTCTATTGGCCGTCCGCCACTGCTCAGAAGCCAAGATGGTAAGAGGATCACCAATTCCACCATTGTTGTACAGAAAGATAGTGCAGCAATACCAGAATGGTGTTACCCAGCGTAAAATAGCAAAGACTTTTAAGTTATCATCATCAACCGTGCATAACATCATCAAAAGATTCAGAGAATCTGGAACAATCGCTGTGCGTAAGGGTCAAGGCCGTAAAACTCTACTGGATGCTCGTGATCTCCGGGCCCTTAAACGTCACTGCACCTCAAACAGGAATGCCACTGTCAAGGAAATAACAGAATGGGCTCAGGAATACTTCCAGAAAGCATTGTCAGTGAACACAATCCACCGTGCCATCTGAAACTCTACAGTGCAAAGAGGAAGCCATTTCTAAGCAAGCTCCACAAGCTCAGACGTTTGCACTGGGCCAGGGGTCATTTAAAATGGAGTGTGGCAAAATGGAAGACTGTTCTGTGGTCAGATGAGTCACGATTTGAAGTTCTTTATGGAACACTGGGACGCCATGTCATCCGGACCAGAGAGGACAAGGATAGCCCAAGTTGTTATCAACGCTCCGTTCAGAAGCCTGCATCACTGATGGTATGGGGTTGCATGAGCGCTTGTGGCATGGGCAGCTTGCATGTCTGGAAAGGCACCATTAATGCAGAGAACTATGTTCAGGTTCTAGAACAACATATGCTCCATCTAGACGTCATCTCTTTCAGGGAAGACCCTGCATTTTTCAACAAGATAATGCCAGACCACATTCTGCAGCAATCACAACATCATGGCTACGTAGGAGAAGGATCCGGTACTGAAATGTCCAGCTGCAGTCCAGATGTTTCACCTATAGAGAACATTTGGTGCATCATAAAGAGGAAGGTGTGACAAAGAAGGCCCAAGACGATTGAACAGTTAGAGGCCTGTATTAGACATGAATGTAGAGCATTCCTATTTCTAAACTTGAGAAACTGGTCTCCTCTGTCCCCAGACGTCTGTTGAGTGTTGGAAGAAGAAGGGGGGATGCCACACAGTGGTAAAAATGGACTTGTCCCAACTTTTTTGGGATTTGTTGACACCATGAAATTTTGAAACAACATATTTTTCCCTTAAAATGATACATTCTCTCAGTTTAAACTTTTGATCTGTGATTTGTGTTCTATTCTGAATAAAATATTAGATGTTGGCACCTCCACATCATTGCATTCAGTTTTTATTCACAATTTGTTTAGTGTCCCAACTTTTTTGGAATCCAGTTTGTAAGCTTCTTGGTCTGGGACGTGAGTCCAAATTTCATACCATAAACATGCAAATGTGAGCTGGTATGACAATAAAAAAATCTTGAATCCATAAGAGCATCAGGCAGTGTGAGGTCCCTAGGGCATTGTGCATCTGCTTTTATAGGCTGTTATGCCCTTTAACATGCTCTGTGCGTCCTGTGAGGATCTTCTGTGAACATGTTGCTTTGGCCCTCTTTATACCAGCAGCTCTTTCCTTGTCCGCCCCGTTCCTGTGAGTCCTGAAGACAGTGTTCCTGGCTTCTAGCAGGTACAGACCTCTGCATTCAGCCAGGGTTCTGGTTCAGGAAGCACATCACAGTCCTGGTGGTGACATCTTCACAACACTTGCTGATGTATCCGAGGAAGCAGAAGTGTGTTCCTCCAGATCCAATTCTGTCACTTACAGTGGCCTCCCTGAAGAGCTGCCAGTCTGAGCCTGCAGTCCTGCGGTGCAGAGCCACACCGTAATGGTTTTCTGTCTGGAACATCTCAGCGGGGGGAGGGGGGCTAAACGGGCCATAAAGATGGAGATGCATTCTGAGAGGCCAAAGTGGGGGTGAAGTATGTTTCATTCTGTTCTGTCTTCTAGCAACTATACAGAATGGACGGTTAAAGCTGTATCGTAGCTTACTTTAATCTTTATTGAAGCAGCAGAACTACATGACAAGTGCATTTCCTCTAGGGCCTCTCAGCCTGTGTCACACGCAAATATATCCCCCTGGGAACATAGGCTGAACTCACAAACAATCCACTTGTTACAAAGTATGACTTTATATGCGTTTCATATGTTGTGTGTTATTTCCCCGTGTTAAAATGGTCACATGCTGATAAAATCTTGGCAGAGTGTCTTTCAGGTTTACGTGAATAAAAGCTCTAGCCACAAGGAAAGACTCCGGATGCTTGTTTTGAAGCGAGCTGATGACATCATGTAGGTCCTGCAGAGCGTCTTTAGCATTAGCATCTGGGGCTATGTAGACCGTGATAAACACTGACGTAAACTCACAAGGTTAACAATGTGGTCGACATTTCACAGTCAGGTCTAAAGCGTCTGAGCAGGAGCTGCTTATCGGAACACTTTGTGGCCCAACCTTTGTTTACGTAGACGTGTACGCCGCCTACCTGTGTCTTCCCGTTAGCTGAACGACTAAACTGAGACTGAACTGAGACTAAACTCAGACTAAACTGAGACTGAACTGAGACTGAACTGAAACTGAACTGAAACTAATCTGAGACTGAACTGAAACTAAACTGAGACTGAACTGAGACTGAACTGAAACTGAACTGAAACTAATCTGAGACTGAACTGAAACTAAACTGAGACTGAACTGAGACTGAACTGAAACTAAACTGAGACTGAACTGAGACTGAACTGAGACTGAACTGAGACTGAACTGAAACTGAACTGAGACTGAACTGAAACTAAACTGAGACTGAACTGAAACTAAACTGAGACTGAACTGAAACTGAACTGAAACTAAACTGAGACTGAACTGAAACTAAACTGAGACTGAACTGAGACTAAACTGAGACTGAACTGAAACTGAACTGAAACTAGACTGAACTGAAACTAAACTGAGACTGAACTGAAACTGAACTGAAACTAAACTGAGACTGAACTGAGACTGAACTGAAACTAAACTGAGACTGAACTGAGACTGAACTGAAACTAAACTGAGACTGAACTGAGACTGAACTGAAACTAAACTGAGACTGAACTGAGACTGAACTGAGACTGAACTGAAATTAAACTGAGACTGAACTGAGACTGAACTGAGACTGAACTGAAACTGAACTGAAACTGAACTGAGACTGAACTGAAACTGAACTGAAACTAAACTGAGACTGAACTGAAACTAAACTGAGACTGAACTGAGACTGAACTGAAACTGAACTGAGACTGAACTGAAACTAAACTGAGACTGAACTGAGACTGAACTGAGACTGAACTGAAATTAAACTGAGACTGAACTGAGACTGAACTGAAACTAAACTGAGACTGAACTGAGACTGAACTGAAACTAAACTGAGACTGAACTGAGACTAAACTGAGACTGAACTGAGACTGAACTGAAACTGAACTGAAACTAAACTGAGACTGAACTGAAACTAAACTGAGACTGAACTGAAACTGAACTGAGACTGAACTGAAACTAAACTGAGACTGAACTGACTGAGACTAAACTGAGACTGAACTGAGACTGAACTGAAACTGAACTGAAACTAAACTGAGACTGAACTGAGACTGAACTGAAACTAAACTGAGACTGAACTGAAACTTAAGGGCCTTCTCCTATTCCGCTCCAGCTTCCTGGATAAGATCTGAAGATCTCGACCTTGACTTCTCTAAATGGTTTTCAGAATCTGTTGGAATCCTGGCAAAAACCAATGCAGATTTGTTCCTGTCTTTGATTCTATACGTTTATATATACTATATATATAAACTGAGACTGAACTGAAACTAAACTGAGACTGAACTGAGACTGAACTGAAACTGAACTGAGACTGAACTGAAACTAAACAGACTGAACTGAAACTGAACTGAAACTGAACTGAAACTGAACTGAAACTAAACAGACTGAACTGAGACTGAACTGAAACTGAACTGAGACTGAACTGAAACTAAACAGACTGAACTGAGACTGAACTGAAACTGAACTGAGACTGAACTGAAACTGAACTGAGACTGAACTGAACTGAGACTGAACTGAAACTAAACTGAGACTGAACTGAGACTGAACTGAAACTGAACTGAGACTGAACTGAAACTAAACAGACTGAACTGAGACTGAACTGAAACTGAACTGAGACTGAACTGAAACTGAACTGAGACTGAACTGAGACTGAACTGAAACTGAACTGAAACTGAACTGAAACTAAACAGACTGAACTGAGACTGAACTGAAACTGAACTGAGACTGAACTGAAACTAAACAGACTGAACTGAGACTGAACTGAAACTGAACTGAGACTGAACTGAAACTGAACTGAGACTGAACTGAACTGAGACTGAACTGAAACTAAACTGAGACTGAACTGAAACTGAACTGAAACTGAACTGAGACTGAACTGAAACTAAACAGACTGAACTGAGACTGAACTGAAACTGAACTGAGACTGAACTGAAACTAAACAGACTGAACTGAGACTGAACTGAAACTGAACTGAGACTGAACTGAAACTGAACTGAGACTGAACTGAACTGAGACTGAACTGAAACTAAACTGAGACTGAACTGAGACTGAACTGAAACTGAACTGAGACTGAACTGAAACTAAACAGACTGAACTGAGACTGACTTAGGCTGAACAAATGATCAGGTGATCGAGTTGTTCACTGAATACATTTGGGACTCGTGACCCAGACCCAGTTCTGACTGTATCAGAACTAAGATCTGGGCCAAATTCACAATAAATAATCATTTTCAGACAGTTTCTGGTACCTGTCCACCAAGTATATGTGTAATTCCACCTGTTAATCAGATGTTTGTTGTTGTTTATTTGTTCTGTAACAATGCATGTTCTGTCATGTTTGTAATGAACTTCCACACTTGTACATAAAATTAAAAAACAAAACTTTTTATTTTTTCTGACGAGTTTCTTCGTTTCTGGATCTGAATCTTTCAGCACAACTTCTACTTTAATTTAACTCACTGTGAATTAAATTACCATCATATTTAACTTTTACTAAACACAAGAATCAACTAAAATTATTTTTGTTCTAACATATTTTTCCAAAATTATTTTTATTGAGTTTTCAAAAGTAAAAAAAGAAATAAAAACACACTTCCAGTAATATACAAAGATAAGCATGCTCTTACATCAAAGGAAATGTAATAAATAGATAAATGATTGTCCAGCACTGAGCTTAACTTCCTTCTCAAGTCAGGTATTTGTGAGATTGGAGCAACACTTAGTGAAAAACACAAGTTGTATAGCAAACCAGAAGAATACAAACTATGTACACATGCATATACCCCAAAAACAAAGGAAACCCCCAACAACACTTAAAACATCAAAGGTTTCTCCATTTTACAAGGGTCGGTCCAATTAATTTAAATATTGTGCGTGATTTCAAAAATATAATTATAAACTTAATGCATGGAGGGAGAATTTGCCAACTGAGGTCTGGGAAGAGATGTGTGAGAGTGTTGCAGGATGAGTGGTTGATGAGGACGACGTGTGTGACGCCAGAACAGCTTCATAAATACAATGGTGCCATTCCAGACTTATGCACCAGATGTGGGGAGGAAGGGGAACTTTTTTCCATTGCATTTGGAAATGCAATAAAGTTCAACAATTTTGGAGGGAGATTAAACAAGCTCTAGAGATTATACTGGTATAAAGGTAGAACTTGACCCTAAACTGTTCATTTTAGGCCTTTACCGTAATATACATCATATGTCTAATGTTCATTGGGTGGTGTTTCAGTGTTTGGTGTAAATTTTCATACTTTTATACTACTATGAAAAAACTCAGGACAGTGTTACACTTTTACTATTTTATGCTTATGTTTATTAAATGTTTTAGTGTTTAAATGGTTACTGTTGCACCGAGGGACTGAGAGAAATGCAATTTCAATCCTGTGTATGTCCTGTACATATTGCAGTTCTGACAATAAAGTTGACTTTGATAATTAACGCCATGGATCTGTGCTTACTGCTTGCAAAGAGAGTCATAGCACTGACATGGAAGACCAGTAAGCCACAGTTCAGTGACTGGATTAATGAGCTGTCCACAACTTTACCAATGTTCTAATACAGAGCACTTATTAAAGCTGCTTTTATTGTGAAGGCGGAACTCAGTCCAGCTTCCGCTCGTTAAGTAAACATTAAAGATGGCGGCGTCCTGTCGGTACCGAGCACTACTGAGCCGAACTTTGAGCAGGTTCGGATGTTCTGCAGGACCCAGGTGAGTATTTAATTACTCAGCAGACCACGTGGCTCCGGTTCGGTGACTTCCGGTGTTCTCCCGGACTTTTCTGTTTGTTTGTGTGTTTTACTGCGCGTGCATGCGACCTCTGCTGGTTCTGGTCATTGTGACGCAGAACAGGCGAGTTCGGGAAAGAAAACACCAAACCCGTCCATGGTTGGAAATCATTTAAAGGTAAATAAAACCTGTGCCTGGCTCAGCTGGGTTCCAGTGGCTGACGTCACCTGGTCAAAAGAGGTGACGTCACCTGACCAGAACAGCTGACCTCATTTTATTCTGTTCATTTTTTTTACAACAACAACAAAAAATACAAAACAATCCCATAAATTATAACATACAAAATATAAAAAAAATGAAAGGTAGCAGAAAGAAGAATAATTCTTATTATATCTGCCCCTTTTTTCAAACAATCAGTTCAAACAATAATTTTTCATTCATTCAACCTTTATTTAGTCAGGTAAATCTTACTGAGCCTCGAGGGCTCATTTACGAAAGCGACCTGCTACAAACTAAAAAATGATGAACAGCAATGATACAAATATTAAACAATAAACAAAAGAAAAGAAAAAGTAGCAAAAACATTATAAGGTAGATGTACAAAAAAATCAAAAACAGGAACAAATCTGCATTGGTTTTTACCAGGATTCTAACAGATTCTGAAAACCATTTAGAGAAGTCAAGGTCGAGAGCTTCAGATCTTTTTGTAAGATATTCCATGAAGCAGGAGCAGAGTAGGAGAAGATCCTTTTTCCAAGTTCAGTCCTCACTGGTCTTGAGCCGGAAAAGGGTAGCATGCCCTCTCCGGGTCGGGGAGGAGGTCCTGCCCCAAGTGGAGGAGTTTAAGTATCTCGGGATCTTGTTCACGAATGAGGGAAAACTGGAGCGTGAGATCGATAGGCGGATAGGTGCAGCGTCCGCAGTGAAGCGGGCGCTGTACCGGTCTGTCGTGGTGAAGAGAGAGCTGAGTCAAAAGGCAAAGCTCTCAATTTACCGATCGATCTACGTTCCCACCCTCATCTATGGTCATGAGCTTTGGGTTATGACCGAAAGAACAAGATCTCGGATACAAGCGGCTGAAATGAGTTTTCTCCGCAGGGTGTCTGGACTCTCCCTTAGAGATAGGGTGAGAAGCTCAGTCATCCGGGAGGGACTCGGAGTAGAGCCGCTGCTTCTCCACATCGAGAGGAGCCAGTTGAGGTGGCTCGGGCATCTGGTTAGGATGCCTCCTGGACGCCTCCCTGGTGAGGTGTTCCGGGCATGTCCCACCGGGAGGAGACCCAGAGGAAGACCCAGGACACGCTGGAGGGACTATGTTTCTCGGCTGGCCTGGGAACGCCTTGGGATTCCCCCAGAGGAGCTGCTCCAAGTGGCTGGGGAGAGGGAAGTCTGGGCCTCCCTACTTAGGCTGCTACCCCCGCGACCCGACCCCGGATAAGCGGAAGAAGATGGATGGATGGATGGATGGAGTCCTCACTGACGGAACACTGCAGGTAATCATGTCCTGAGAGCGCACGCTGTAGCTGCACTCACACAGAGACATGTAGGAGGAGATGTATGAGGGCAGCAGACCAAGAAGTGATTTAAAGATGAAAATGTACCAGTGGAAGAGTCTGTGTGAAGTTAATGATGTCCAGTTAACCAGTGAATACAGGGTGCAGTGGTGGGTACGATAATCACAACCAGTTATGAATCTTAGTGCACCATGATAGACAACATCCAACATCTGCAGGATGCACCATGATAGACAACATCCAACATCTGCAGGATGCTCCATGATAGACAACATCCAACATCTGCAGGATGCACCATGATAGACAACATCCAACATCTGCAGGATGCACCATGATAGACAACATCCAACATCTGCAGGATGCACCATGATAGACAACATCCAACATCTGCAGGATGCTCCATGATAGACAACATCCAACATCTGCAGGATGCTCCATGATAGACAACATCCAACATCTGCAGGATGCACCATGATAGACAACATCCAACATCTGCAGGATGCACCATGATAGACAACATCCAACATCTGCAGGATGCACCATGATAGACAACATCCAACATCTGCAGGATGCTCCATGATAGACAACATCCAACATCTGCAGGATGCTCCATGATAGACAACATCCAACATCTGCAGGATGCTCCATGATAGACAACATCCAACATCTGCAGGATGCACCATGATAGACAACATCCAACATCTGCAGGATGCACCATGATAGACAACATCCAACATCTGCAGGATGCTCCATGATAGACAACATCCAACATCTGCAGGATGCTCCATGATAGACAACATCCAACATCTGCAGGATGCTCCATGATAGACAACATCCAACATCTGCAGGATGCTCCATGATAGACAACATCCAACATCTGCAGGATGCTCCATGATAGACAACATCCAACATCTGCAGGATGCTCCATGATAGACAACATCCAACATCTGCAGGATGCACCATGATAGACAACATCCAACATCTGCAGGATGCACCATGATAGACAACATCCAACATCTGCAGGATGCACCATGATAGACAACATCCAACATCTGCAGGATGCACCATGATAGACAACATCCAACATCTGCAGGGTGCACCATGATAGACAACATCCAACATCTGCAGGATGCTCCATGATAGACAACATCCAACATCTGCAGGATGCACCATGATAGACAACATCCAACATCTGCAGGATGCACCATGATAGACAACATCCAACATCTGCAGGATGCTCCATGATAGACAACATCCAACATCTGCAGGATGCACCATGATAGACAACATCCAACATCTGCAGGATGCTCCATGATAGACAACATCCAACATCTGCAGGATGCACCATGATAGACAACATCCAACATCTGCAGGATGCACCATGATAGACAACATCCAACATCTGCAGGATGCACCATGATAGACAACATCCAACATCTGCAGGATGCTCCATGATAGACAACATCCAACATCTGCAGGATGCTCCATGATAGACAACATCCAACATCTGCAGGATGCTCCATGATAGACAACATCCAACATCTGCAGGATGCACCATGATAGACAACATCCAACATCTGCAGGATGCACCATGATAGACAACATCCAACATCTGCAGGATGCACCATGATAGACAACATCCAACATCTGCAGGATGCACCATGATAGACAACATCCAACATCTGCAGGATGCACCATGATAGACAACATCCAACATCTGCAGGATGCACCATGATAGACAACATCCAACATCTGCAGGATGCACCATGATAGACAACATCCAACATCTGCAGGATGCACCATGATAGACAACATCCAACATCTGCAGGATGCACCATGATAGACAACATCCAACATCTGCAGGATGCACCATGATAGACAACATCTGCAGGATGCACCATGATAGACAACATCCAACATCTGCAGGATGCACCATGATAGACAACATCCAACATCTGCAGGATGCACCATGATAGACAACATCCAACATCTGCAGGATGCACCATGATAGACAACATCCAACATCTGCAGGGTGCACCATGATAGACAACATCCAACATCTGCAGGATGCACCATGATAGACAACATCCAACATCTGCAGGATGCACCATGATAGACAACATCCAACATCTGCAGGG
>JBBPBX010056575.1:0-22718 GCA_038048925.1 Garcialebias charrua
AACGTTATGACATCACACGCGCCTACCAGATATCACGGCAGAGATGAAAGTTCAAAATGTCGGTGGTGTGGAGTTTTTTTTTTTTTAATTGGTGAGGATGTCAGATTCCAAAGATTTTTGGACTACACTGAGCCTCAAAACATCATCCCCAGTCAGAGCTAATTTTTCCAATGTAGCCTTACTCAAATTACAAGCTGTCATTTCCGATGTCATTGAGAAGCTAATAGCCGATAGCACTTGGGTGAGTTTGACCACAGACATTTGGACGTCGTGTTAGCGCCGTTAGCATGATTACCGTAGTCTTATGGCACAATGGATAGAAATACTTTGAACTTAAAAAGGCACAGGAGAGCAGAGGATCCCACACTGCAGCTATGAACCTGGAACAAACCTCCACAAGTCACCGGTGACTAATGCTAATAAATAACATTTAACACTTTTCATTTAATATACGTTAAAGTGCTATGCATATCATATGGCTGTTAATTAATATATGTCACCAGCTCTTTTGTAGCAAATAAGCCTAAATAAGAGGGATATGTTCAGACAAAGGAAAGTATATTAAAAATATCTGTATCGGCCAAATAAGTATAACATATCGGATTTTGGACAAAAATCCAATATCGTGCATCCCTACTTTTTTAAGTGATCCATTTTAACAATGACATCCTTTCAATGCTTTGAATGTTCTCTGTAAATGGCAAGCAAATCCAGGACAGCTGAACTTTACTCCATGTTTATCAGAGTCACTTGAATTGAAGACAGGTGTGTCCTCAAGATAACAAAAGGCTGTAAATTAAAATAAGAATATTTAAAGTATTAATTTAAGAGTGGGCATGCTTAGGCAACCAGCTTGTTGCATATTCTTTTTTATAGTTTTCTCCCTATAAGATTTGTTTTTCAGTTGTGATTTACCAGATTTATGTCACAGTAAGGATGGGAAAACTTTTTAAATCAAAATGTCATGGTTTTATTTTATGGCATCATAAAAATATGTCATTTAAACAGGTGTTGTGCATCTAACCAAGTAAAAAATTTGATTTAACTCTTGTCCAGTTTTATTACACCGTATGCCATTTCTTCTTTCTTATACATGATGTCTTTCCACACAAATCAAACGGGGAAAAAAGACCATAAAATGTATTTTTTAAACAAAATCTTGAGTTTTGTTTTCGTTATGTATAGAACAAACTGTAAAAGTTGTGATCCAGTCGTGATCAAGGTCCAAATTAGCAGCAGACTGAATCAATCAGTCGTTTTATTTTCCTGACCCACTGAGTTTGATGGGTTATACTTTAAATAAAGCACTGTTCAGCTGACATTAATGTAACTAGGACTATCCATCTATTAAATGTAGCTATTGACCTAAATACCAACATTATTTCCTGTTTACAAAACTGAACACGGCACGAAGCCCAAACCACTCAGCAGATACGCCTGCAAAGCAGATAATCCCCAAAGGAGATTGCTGTTGAGAAGCAGAGTAGCAATGCAGATTAAAAAAGACTTAGCTATGATAACCGTTATCTGGTGACTTGGCTCCAGCAACCTCAGAACTGTTTTAGTGCCACTTGTTTCATTTTCAGACAAGAAAATTAAAGGTATACTGGAGTGTATTTTAAAACGTAACATAGATTTTAGATTGATGTAGATAAAAATGTATTTAAACTGTCCAATATTGAGACAACAGTAACCTGTAACTGGGGCTGAGCTATAGGGCGGTTAGTTGTCAGATTAAATTGTAGTAAGTTTTCATTTACAATGGTTTTAGAGCAGGATGGACCCATTCTGAACAGTTTTGTCTTTATAAAGCACTTTATTTCAGGAGATCAGAAGAAAAAGGCCCCAGGATTAAAAATAATCTGTCATTTTCCTTTAAATAAGCCATCAGGTCCAGCCTGGCAGACAGAGCCAGTCATCATGGACTCCCTGAAAGCAAAGACCACATCTGCTCCACAGTGAAAGTAAAGCCTTGACCGAGTACAATAAATTTGAAGCAGAGCTATTTATAACTATTAAATTCTGCTGTGCACACATATTTAAAGAAGAATACAGTATGCTGAAGTGGAATAGGACGTCTTCAGGCGGAGGGGACCTCTGCTGTGTTCAGAACAAAAAATAAATCAAAAATACAGAGAGAAAAATAATCCACTGAATGAACTTTCCATACTCATTGACCTCAAAGGCACTTTTTCTTCTTTCCTTACAGACCAATTTTTTTCTCTTTCTGTGGTTTGGAAAATAAAAAAAAGATTCTCAGTGATGATTCTGAGTAAAACGAGTGTTTGGTTATTGTGCAGATGCAGTTAGCTCAGAGGCACGATGTGCAGAAATTAAAACAGTATGAGATGACAATGGAACCAGACTGGATATTATTTAATTTTATTTACAATACAGAGCACTAAAAATGCTCCAACCTTCCATTACTGGTGGCTTCCTCAAATATTTATGACCCATTTACACATCTGTGAGGTCTTGGTCATGAGAAAATAAATAGCCCACTCCATCACCCTGATCCTCCTAAAGCCTTTACACTGTTAAGAGTACTGCTTTAACATCTGCACCAGTAGAGTACTGCTTTAACATCTGCACCAGTAGAGTACTGCTTTAACATCTGCACCAGTAGAGTACTGCTTTAACATCTGCACCAGTAGAGTACTGCTTTAACATCTGCACCAGTAGAGTACTGCTTTAACATCTGCACCAGTAGAGTACTGCTTTAACATCTGCACCAGTAGAGTACTGCTTTAACATCTGCACCAGTAGAGTACTGCTTTAACATCTGCACCAGTAGAGTACTGCTTTAACATCTGCACCAGTAGAGTACTGCTTTAACATCTGCACCAGTAGAGTACTGCTTTAACATCTGCACCAGTAGAGTACTGCTTTAACATCTGCACCAGTAGAGTACTGCTTTAACATCTGCACCAGTAGAGTACTGCTTTAACATCTGCACCAGTAGAGTACTGCTTTAACATCTGCACCAGTAGAGTACTGCTTTAACATCTGCACCAGTAGAGTACTGCTTTAACATCTGCACCAGTAGAGTACTGCTTTAACATCTGCACCAGTAGAGTACTGCTTTAACATCTGCACCAGTAGAGTACTGCTTTAACATCTGCACCAGTAGAGTACTGCTTTAACATCTGCACCAGTAGAGTACTGCTTTAACATCTGCACCAGTAGAGTACTGCTTTAACATCTGCACCAGTAGAGTACTGCTTTAACATCTGCACCAGTAGAGTACTGCTTTAACATCTGCACCAGTAGAGTACTGCTTTAACATCTGCACCAGTAGAGTACTGCTTTAACATCTGCACCAGTAGAGTACTGCTTTAACATCTGCACCAGTAGAGTACTGCTTTAACATCTGCACCAGTAGAGTACTGCTTTAACATCTGCACCAGTAGAGTACTGCTTTAACATCTGCACCAGTAGAGTACTGCTTTAACATCTGCACCAGTAGAGTACTGCTTTAACATCTGCACCAGTAGAGTACTGCTTTAACATCTGCACCAGTAGAGTACTGCTTTAACATCTGCACCAGTAGAGTACTGCTTTAACATCTGCACCAGTAGAGTACTGCTTTAACATCTGCACCAGTAGAGTACTGCTTTAACATCTGCACCAGTAGAGTACTGCTTTAACATCTGCACCAGTAGAGTACTGCTTTAACATCTGCACCAGTAGAGTACTGCTTTAACATCTGCACCAGTAGAGTACTGCTTTAACATCTGCACCAGTAGAGTACTGCTTTAACATCTGCACCAGTAGAGTACTGCTTTAACATCTGCACCAGTAGAGTACTGCTTTAACATCTGCACCAGTAGAGTACTGCTTTAACATCTGCACCAGTAGAGTACTGCTTTAACATCTGCACCAGTAGAGTACTGCTTTAACATCTGCACCAGTAGAGTACTGCTTTAACATCTGCACCAGTAGAGTACTGCTTTAACATCTGCACCAGTAGAGTACTGCTTTAACATCTGCACCAGTAGAGTACTGCTTTAACATCTGCACCAGTAGAGTACTGCTTTAACATCTGCACCAGTAGAGTACTGCTTTAACATCTGCACCAGTAGAGTACTGCTTTAACATCTGCACCAGTAGAGTACTGCTTTAACATCTGCACCAGTAGAGTACTGCTTTAACATCTGCACCAGTAGAGTACTGCTTTAACATCTGCACCAGTAGAGTACTGCTTTAACATCTGCACCAGTAGAGTACTGCTTTAACATCTGCACCAGTAGAGTACTGCTTTAACATCTGCACCAGTAGAGTACTGCTTTAACATCTGCACCAGTAGAGTACTGCTTTAACATCTGCACCAGTAGAGTACTGCTTTAACATCTACACCAGTAGAGTACTGCTTTAACATCTGCACCAGTAGAGTACTGCTTTAACATCTGCACCAGTAGAGTACTGCTTTAACATCTGCACCAGTAGAGTACTGCTTTAACATCTGCACCAGTAGAGTACTGCTTTAACATCTGCACCAGTAGAGTACTGCTTTAACATCTGCACCAGTAGAGTACTGCTTTAACATCTGCACCAGTAGAGTACTGCTTTAACATCTGCACCAGTAGAGTACTGCTTTAACATCTGCACCAGTAGAGTACTGCTTTAACATCTGCACCAGTAGAGTACTGCTTTAACATCTGCACCAGTAGAGTACTGCTTTAACATCTGCACCAGTAGAGTACTGCTTTAACATCTGCACCAGTAGAGTACTGCTTTAACATCTGCACCAGTAGAGTACTGCTTTAACATCTGCACCAGTAGAGTACTGCTTTAACATCTGCACCAGTAGAGTACTGCTTTAACATCTGCACCAGTAGAGTACTGCTTTAACATCTGCACCAGTAGAGTACTGCTTTAACATCTGCACCAGTAGAGTACTGCTTTAACATCTGCACCAGTAGAGTACTGCTTTAACATCTGCACCAGTAGAGTACTGCTTTAACATCTGCACCAGTAGAGTACTGCTTTAACATCTGCACCAGTAGAGTACTGCTTTAACATCTGCACCAGTAGAGTACTGCTTTAACATCTGCACCAGTAGAGTACTGCTTTAACATCTGCACCAGTAGAGTACTGCTTTAACATCTGCACCAGTAGAGTACTGCTTTAACATCTGCACCAGTAGAGTACTGCTTTAACATCTGCACCAGTAGAGTACTGCTTTAACATCTGCACCAGTAGAGTACTGCTTTAACATCTGCACCAGTAGAGTACTGCTTTAACATCTGCACCAGTAGAGTACTGCTTTAACATCTGCACCAGTAGAGTACTGCTTTAACATCTGCACCAGTAGAGTACTGCTTTAACATCTGCACCAGTAGAGTACTGCTTTAACATCTGCACCAGTAGAGTACTGCTTTAACATCTGCACCAGTAGAGTACTGCTTTAACATCTGCACCAGTAGAGTACTGCTTTAACATCTGCACCAGTAGAGTACTGCTTTAACATCTGCACCAGTAGAGTACTGCTTTAACATCTGCACCAGTAGAGTACTGCTTTAACATCTGCACCAGTAGAGTACTGCTTTAACATCTGCACCAGTAGAGTACTGCTTTAACATCTGCACCAGTAGAGTACTGCTTTAACATCTGCACCAGTAGAGTACTGCTTTAACATCTGCACCAGTAGAGTACTGCTTTAACATCTGCACCAGTAGAGTACTGCTTTAACATCTGCACCAGTAGAGTACTGCTTTAACATCTACACCAGTAGAGTACTGCTTTAACATCTGCACCAGTAGAGTACTGCTTTAACATCTACACCAGTAGAGTACTGCTTTAACATCTACACCAGTAGAGTACTGCTTTAACATCTGCACCAGTAGAGTACTGCTTTAACATCTACACCAGTAGAGTACTGCTTTAACATCTACACCAGTAGAGTACTGCTTTAACATCTGCACCAGTAGAGTACTGCTTTAACATCTGCACCAGTAGAGTACTGCTTTAACATCTGCACCAGTAGAGTACTGCTTTAACATCTGCACCAGTAGAGTACTGCTTTAACATCTACACCAGTAGAGTACTGCTTTAACATCTGCACCAGTAGAGTACTGCTTTAACATCTGCACCAGTAGAGTACTGCTTTAACATCTGCACCAGTAGAGTACTGCTTTAACATCTGCACCAGTAGAGTACTGCTTTAACATCTGCACCAGTAGAGTACTGCTTTAACATCTGCACCAGTAGAGTACTGCTTTAACATCTACACCAGTAGAGTACTGCTTTAACATCTGCACCAGTAGAGTACTGCTTTAACATCTGCACCAGTAGAGTACTGCTTTAACATCTACACCAGTAGAGTACTGCTTTAACATCTGCACCAGTAGAGTACTGCTTTAACATCTGCACCAGTAGAGTACTGCTTTAACATCTGCACCAGTAGAGTACTGCTTTAACATCTGCACCAGTAGAGTACTGCTTTAACATCTGCACCAGTAGAGTACTGCTTTAACATCTGCACCAGTAGAGTACTGCTTTAACATCTGCACCAGTAGAGTACTGCTTTAACATCTGCACCAGTAGAGTACTGCTTTAACATCTGCACCAGTAGAGTACTGCTTTAACATCTGCACCAGTAGAGTACTGCTTTAACATCTGCACCAGTAGAGTACTGCTTTAACATCTGCACCAGTAGAGTACTGCTTTAACATCTGCACCAGTAGAGTACTGCTTTAACATCTGCACCAGTAGAGTACTGCTTTAACATCTGCACCAGTAGAGTACTGCTTTAACATCTGCACCAGTAGAGTACTGCTTTAACATCTGCACCAGTAGAGTACTGCTTTAACATCTGCACCAGTAGAGTACTGCTTTAACATCTGCACCAGTAGAGTACTGCTTTAACATCTGCACCAGTAGAGTACTGCTTTAACATCTGCACCAGTAGAGTACTGCTTTAACATCTGCACCAGTAGAGTACTGCTTTAACATCTGCACCAGTAGAGTACTGCTTTAACATCTGCACCAGTAGAGTACTGCTTTAACATCTGCACCAGTAGAGTACTGCTTTAACATCTGCACCAGTAGAGTACTGCTTTAACATCTGCACCAGTAGAGTACTGCTTTAACATCTGCACCAGTAGAGTACTGCTTTAACATCTGCACCAGTAGAGTACTGCTTTAACATCTGCACCAGTAGAGTACTGCTTTAACATCTGCACCAGTGTTCCTGCAGAACAGCATGCAGCTTTCAACATCCACACTTCTAAGAACATCACTTTAGCTAAGACACCGGCTGTAAAGAGGAACTGTTCTATTCAACACCTATGGGTCTATGTGTGAAAGTTCAATTGTATGACAAATACAGGTAAACCCCGCTGAGGCAAAAGATGAAAATCCACTCTTGTGTGGAAATGATGAAACATCTGTGCTGACATCTAAAAGCTAAACAGATGTTGTTTTTTGCTTGTGTTGTTTCATAATCGTGCTCGTTAACCACAATGTTGCTTAAAAGGAGAGCAAGAGCAATGTGGTAACGGAGCGCTATATGTAAAGTGCAGCTCGGATGCTCATGCCTCCCAGAGGAGTCACAGAGGAGTCACCAGAGGAGTCACCAGAGGAGTCACCAGAGGAGTCACCAGAGGAGTCACCAGAGGAGTCACCAGAGGAGTCACCAGAGGAGTCACTAGAGGAGGCAGAGCGATAATGGAGCCAGGACAAGTGCCGACTGTTTTAAAGCACAGAGCCTGATACATCACCGATACAGTTTTTATTTGCTCTTAAAGCATCTGCCAACACACGTCTGATAAAACAAGACAACAGCCCTCAACTGAAATGGACACTTAACACGTTTATATTTGCTTAGTTTGCGTTTAATCATTAATCAGATCTGCATGAATCAAAATGAAGAGTTGTTCTGGCACCATGCAGACACTTCTGCAGACATTTCATATTAAAAGGATTGGCAGGCAAATGAGAGTGACCTAAAAAAAAAAAAAACAGTAATTGTCTCAATTTATCAACTAAGCAATTTATTTATATTACCGGTGGCATTTCATGGTGAGAGAAGTCACCCAAAGCCTGCATTAAAATACTGCTTTTAATCTGGTGTTTATGAGGCGACTGTGAAATGTTCCTGCTGCAGCGCCATGAGGAGAAAATGTTCTTTAAATATACTGAAGTGCTGACATAATAAAATTCACCACAAAGAACAAAAGTGTAAATGCAACACTTTGTTTTTGCTCCCATCTTTCGTGAGCTGAACTCTAAGACTTTTTCTATGTATAGAAAAGGCTTTTTAATCTCAAATATTGTTCATAAGTTTGTGTAAATCTGTGTTAAAGCACACTTCTCCTTTACAGAGATAATCCATCCTCCCTACAGGCATGGCTGATCAAGATGCTGATTATTACACAGGTGGGCCTTAGGATGACCACAATAAAAGGCCACTCTAAAGTGTGCAGTTTTATCTCACAGCACGATGCCACAGATGTTGCAAGCTTAGTTTTGTTCAGTGTATTACGTGAGGATCTGCTGAGACAAGGTGTTGTGTTAATAGCATTCACATTGCGTTTGCAAATGCTCTGACGTTGTTAGATGAGCAATTTTAGAAGCAACAATTAGTTACTGTAATAAACTGAGCACAGTTTGTTGGCCAATGACGATAATTAGTTTGGTTTACTGCATAAATCAAATCTTTCATACATAATATAAGATCATTATTATCCATATGAACATTTAAAACAGTTCACTTCAATTCAGTTTATGTATAAAGCCCCAAGTCACAACAGAAGTTATCTCAGAACAGAAACATTCACCTACATTATAAATGTCAGTTACAGTCGTAAAGTTATCTATCCAAGGAAGGAACAAACTACTGTTCTAATAAGTTATAGTAACTATACTGTATATGACTAATGGTCTCTCTTTTAGTCTTTAAAGTTTGTTCACTCTATGGTAGAAGGAGGCTTATAAACACTTGTTCTTTCTCCATGTGCTCGACTTGGTGCTGCTCCAATTACAGTAATTCCACTGGATGATCCCACTCGCCTCCAGCTCACTTCTTTGGACCCACTCCGGCGCCAAGACTCAATAATAATAATAATAATAATAATAATGTCCTTTTCTGTCATTTGTGTATGTTTCCCATACACAGACGAAATTCGTCTCTGCATTTAACCCAACCACCACCAGGTGGTGCAGTGAGCAGCCATAGAAAGCGCCCGGGGAGCTTACCGTATTTTCTGGCGTAGAAGTTGCTCCGAAGTATAAGTCGCATCAGTCAAAAAAAGCATAATGACGAGAATTTTTTTTTGTCACTTTGGCGTTTAAATCACATTTAATATGCGTCACTGCTGATCCGTCGCATTTATTATGCATTTATTTAATGGTCAAAACAGCTTCATTTCGCCTGGGCAGCGCGGCGCCATCCATCCATCCATCGCGGCCGGAGCCACTAGCTCTCCAGCGTTCCTCCAACTGCACCAGCTGAGTGAAAAGAGCGCGCACAGGAGGGCTCGCTGTTGCAGTTCTTCAAAATTTAAAGCGTCAGTCAAAAATTGCATTATGAATATGGAGCAAAAAACGTATATAAGTTGCCTCGGCGTATAGGTTGCAGGACTAACAAATCTATGCAAAAAACTGCGACTTGTATGCCAGAAAATACGGCATGAGGAAAACCACAGAGACCGCGTATGACCGAGAATAGTTGTGATGAGACTGGACAAACAGCTTTAATGTTAATTTGAGCCATAAAGCATTACAGTAATTAAAAAATAGTTTTAATTTTGATATTAGCTTTGTAACCCCCCCCACCACCACACACATACACAAAGTTGCATTATTTTTATGGTCTGCTTCCATTAAAGGTGGGTGACATTGTAAAGAATAATCTGCATACAGGGAGTCCCTAGCCTGGTTAAAACCAGACCCTTGTCCTTCACTTCGCTTTGTACTAGGGTCTGGGACTTGTCCCATAGACAACGATTTCTCCGGTCGATTTTTGACCGGACCAATCAGAGAACAGAAGGCGGAGTTTTGAACGACGTCGACTGACGTCGTCAGTTAAAATGGCTGCCGCCACGAAGGAATTTTCATGAAAACAAGGTAAAAAACTATTATTTCTTTGCTGAGAAAAAATATATTTCTTAGCTGACGTTATATCAGAAGTGTTCCTGAGCAATCAGAGAACAGAAGGCAGAGTTTTAAAAAAATCGAATTTTATCTCAAATGTTTAATCCAGGCCAACAGTCAGTAAATTAGAGCCATATAATTACACACTGGTAGCAGAAAAAATATCCACCGAGTGGTTTCTGAGCTATTTATCTGATAGCCTGGACCTCGCCAGGCTAAACTAACAAAACTCCGCCTTCTGTTCTCTGATTGGTCCGGTCAAAAATCTACCGGAGAAATCCTTGTCTATGAGAGAAGTCCCAGACCCTAGTCCAAAGCGAAGTGAAGGACAAGGGTCTGGTTTTAACCAGGCTAGGGAGTCCCCGACTTACGAACACGTTCCGGACCTAAGGACCGTTCGTAGGTCGAAGATGACGTAAGTCGGAACCCATAGCAAGTGCATTTGTAAGTCCGGATTTTCGTTCGTAAGTCGGAAAATGTATGCTAGCGCTGCGCCGAACACCCGTTTTTCAACACAAACGTACATACTGGTTCATAAACACGCACAGAACTTTCTTTACAAACGGTTAGCTAACACACTTTCATCTAAAAACACATACAAGTGCTGTATTAATGTACAACAAAACTGTTCGTAAGTCCGAGTCGCTGTAGGTCGGGGGTGCCGTAAGTCGGGGACTCCCTGTATATGTGTTCATTTGTCTGTTAGCCAAATATCTTATGAACTACTAGACAGATCTGATCAAAACTATCAGTAATAATCACTGGACGAACATTCACAATTAACAGTTTTAAAGATATTTAATTAAACATTTATGTGGCAGTAGCTGAGAGTTATCCCCAACATATAAGCCGAGCGATAAGACGTCACAGATTCTTTGTTTGAAACTTTGGCGCTCAAAGGTGCACTTAGCTTCTTAGCTAGCATCTGTTTTTAATGAAAACATCTGTGTGTTTAGATAATGAACCTCTCAGATTGTGACTTCTATGAACAAACAGATGGAGAGCACACTGTTTTTGCATTAATAACTGTTCTAAAGAACCCACATGGGTGTGAATAAAGAATATCTTAATGTACTGCCATTTTCTTTGGAGACCCCCCAAATAAACATTATGTGATAAACTGGCTTGCCATACCTCCCTCAGCTCTCATGGCACATCGCTACAGTAACATTCAGGGTAAACTCAGAACAAGTGTTCAACCGAAGCGTGTTGCTCGAATATCTTTGATGTTTACTCACTCAGAAGAGAATCCAGGCTAACTGTCCCACGGGTGATAACGGTGAGGAATTGGTTAAAACGATGAGTTTAGAGTTTGGCTCACGTTGAGAATCTCAGCAGTGTAAACAACAACCAGTGTTCTATATATGATATCTATGGTTCAGACAACTGGACGTTTATCAAGGCGACCACTGATGCTACTTTGCGTAACCTCGGACAAAGATTGCGCTCTAACTAAGACAGTGTTTACGTTGATTAAACTAAAAATCACTTTGTTTTAACACAGATCTAAAAAAAGAGGCAGACATTAAGACTAACTCAGAGGAAGACATTTAGACTAACTTCTTTAGACTCAGTCGGGGTTCAAGTGTTTGTTTAGAGAAAAGTAACAAATACTTACTTTGAGTTGGTCTCTTGAACTGCTCACTGGTTCTGGGTGACCTGCGGGTCCAGACTCCTGTGAGAAAAAGAAACTCGAGTGTATGACCGTGCCTCTTTTTACGTGGTGTGTGTGTGTGTGTGTGCATGTGTGCCACCATGCGGCAGCACACATCATTTACTCTGCTCGTCCTGCAAACACATTTAATGTGGCAGATTTCATATTTTTCTATTCCCACGTTAAATTAAAACAAATAAGCCAAAGGTTGGAATTTCTTTAAGAAATGCATATCGCCCGCTGATGCCAATTATTTAAAATAAATGTTAGGCTGAACTCTAAAAATGGTCCCTGAGGGTGAACGGTTGTCTCATTTGTCTCCATGTGTCCCTGTGATGGACTGGAGACCTGTCCAGGTGTCCCCTGTGCCTCTCACTCAGTGACTGATGGATATGGACACCAAGCAGGTGAAGATAATGAGAATGTGTTGAGGATGACTCTCAGCTACTACCTCATCAAATGTTAACAGAAACATTAAGAGTTGTAGCCATTTTTCTGCATGCTCAGGTATCTGATCAGGACAAGCCACTCCTGAACCAGACAACATCTGAAGTGTCCAATGTCCTCTCTTCTTCTTCTAAATTCTGCATGTCATTTCTAAATCAAGGTCCCAGAGTCTGGAGGAAGCATGGTCCAGAATCCACGTTGTTGAAGGTCAGAGTCACTGATGGTTTGGGCCCATGTCCTCTGGTTCTGGTCCATGTGCTTCTGAAGTCCACAGTCAATGCAGCATCTAGCAGGACACTTTAGAGACGTCATGCTTCCTTCCTTCTGCTGAAGAGCTTTATAGACTTTGAAAATAACCATGTCGTGACATGAACCTCACCGTAAAAAAGGAAACCAGTGACAAACAGTGGGATTACACAACAGCTCGCCAGTATTTGTTGAGACTAGTTTGAACAAATTCATCAGAAACTACCCGAGGACGCTCCACTGTCAAAACAGGTTAAATCACTTGTGGATGTTGATTTAGCACAAATCAAAGCTCATTCAGGAGAAGAGTGCTACGACTTTTGCTTTGACTGATATTTTTCCAAGTATTTAACTTTATCTACAAAAAAAAAAAAAGGTTAGTGTCATCGGGACAGTTTCTTTAATGGGATGGGAGACGAAATGTTTCTCACTTAAAGAAACCGAATAACTCTTAAAAGTACAGGTTGTCCCCGACTTGCGACGTCATCAACATACGAGGTTCCGGACTTACGAACTGACTAACGAACAGTAAAGTTGTACAGAACATACAGAAAATACAGCACTGGTATGTGTTTTTAGATGAAAGTGTGTTAGCTAACCGTTTGTAAACAAAGTTCTGTGCATGTTTTTGAACCATTATGTACGTTTGTGTTGAAAAACGGGTGTTCGGCGCAGCGCTAGCAAACATTTTCCGACTTACGACCAAAAATCCGGACTTACGAGCGACACGTGTTTCAGGTTCCGACGTACGAGTTTTCGTCTTACGAGTGATTCGTAGGAACGGAACTCGCTCGTAAGTCGGGGACCACCTGTATTCTCTTTGTAACCTGCTTTCTTTTTTCTACTTATGTTTTTCTTTAGCTGCTACAGTAGCTTCAAGTTAGCCTTTTGATACTTTAATTAGCTAGCCTTTTGCCATTTTTACTTTTTGTCATCCTTTTATTGCCTTTAGCCTCTAGCTAGCCATTTGCTACTTTTAGCTATGATTTTGGTGTTTTTAGCTGGTGTTTTATTTAGACATTTGTTGCATTTAGCTTTTAGCTACCTTTTTGCTACTTTAGCTTGTATTTTATGTTTGGCTAGCAATCTGCTGCTTCTGTCCATTAACTAATGTTTTGCTTCTCTAAGGTAAATTTCTGCAGGAATTCGCACCGCATTCAGGCAGACAAAGGTTTTCTTTGACTGATTATTTACTACTTCTTTTCATTTTAACCTCCTGAGATCCAAGCTTTTGTGTGCATGTTCTCATTCTCAAAGGTACATGGGATTAGTAGCACTCATGGTACATATAGTTTTATGAAAAAAAAAGTTTACTTTAACATTTTTCTTTGCAAATTGGGGTCAGAAGGTCCCAGTTACTCTAAAAACAACATTCCAGCTTTCTGTGTTAAGTAGTTCTGTAAAAAAAATCAATGTTTTCATGAGGACACAGGATGTTAAAGCAAAACCACAGAGACCTCGTTAGCTGAACAGCTACATCAGTTTACCTCGGACACACATAGAGCTTCATTTATTAATCAGGCAGGACAAGAAGAAAAAAGTCTTTGCATCAAAGTTCAAGTCTTCAAATAATAGTTTTTATTTCAAACCAATAAATGGAAATCCATCGATTGTTTTTCCATGAATATACCACATATACACAGAAAAACACATTGCTACAACTTGAAACAGCTGGACAAGATATTCCAATCATAACGGTATACGCTAAACGAGGGGATGCAGAACCTAACGAAACAGTTTTTGACCTACTTTCAAATCTCAAAAAGACGACACTTGTGTAATATTCTGTTGAATTTACATCAGTCAGGATGATCAAAGAGCCTCTGTGCCTCCTTTCCTCTGAGATCCCATCAAAAGTGGCTCTCACTCTCCAAAAAATAAAAATAAAACCCGCCTCGCAGGCCTTTAAACCTTTCAGGAGGTGGATTTATTTGAGGCCTTGCAGAGTTTTTTTCTTCTTCTTCTAACTCCATAATTATTATGTAAGCCAGCACAGAGCAGCAAACGTAGGCTGGGACACACAATGTTACTGTGGAGACGTGCAACTAATTAAACGCTGTAAAAAAAGATAATTACTACTTTTTAGGGGTACAGGAGACCTCACCCATGTTTCAAACTATGAGCTGAAGCGCTGCCCAAGGAACATGCCCATTTCCCTGCAGTCCTCTGACCGCAGGACCATCTGGAGCAGGACTCTGTGTGGTCATGTCCAACGAGACGGACCACCTTTGAAGACACGCAGCAGCACGTCCCTTGTTTGGACCAGATGATGCTTCAACTGCACAAAAAGACTGGAAACAGGTACTCTGAGTTACAACGATCACAGCTGACAGCTCTAAAACTAAAACTTCATCATTGTTGTAGAAAACCCTTTTTGGTTGCTGCATTCATTTGTGGTCTCCAGTTGGTCACGGAGCGCTGCCAATTTTGAGTCTTTTTTTGTTTGCTTGGTGACAAAAACATACCACACACATGATGTCAAAACAGTCATTTAAATAGGTACAAAAAGATACAATAAACAGAAGGATCAACCTTTTATAATCATCAACTAATACTGAACAAGTTCCCTGTTTGGTTCATAAGAACACCATGTAATATTAAATATTTGTATTTACATATATACATCGAGTAGAACGCAGTGTTGAGGACTAGTTATTGAGTTGTTTTAAAACAGCCGTCTGTGCTACATCACTTGAAGTCAACAGCTAACGTGTGTTTGCCCTGCACAAAGACATGCTCGACTAATTTCAGTGCACAGGCAGCATAGACAACCAAACACGGTCTTGTAAAAGTCACCTCACAGGTGCACTAATAGTAATTTATTCAAGGTGTGTAGATGAAACTCTGAACTACAAATTACATTTTTTGGGGGCTGTATAAAAGTTACGACTGGAAAAACGTTTTTTTTTTTTCCTTGTGCATACCAAGAAAGCCGTTGAGGGGAAAGGTTCCCTGTCAGTCATCCAGCATTTATCTGATAGTTCCACACGGACCGGTAATAGTTTTTCCATCGGTGTAAAGCTGTCAGAGGCCTCCAGCTCGCAGCCATGGTAAAAAAAAAAAAAAGAAATAAGTGTTGAAACTGTCTGTATTTATATCTGAGGAAAACACTACTGTACATACTAATCCTGAAACTCAAGTTGTGCATGAGTAACACAGCTGTTGTCTTGTAACACACGAACACTACGTACTGCTAAGTTCTGCTTTGTGGGACCAACATTCAGAACTACATGAAGAAGGAATGTGTGTGAAGCAGGGCTCAATCTCCTGGTCCATTAAGAGTCATCATGAGGTTTCCTGTTCTGGTAGAGTCAGCAACGCAGCACTGTGCTCATCTGTGAAATACTGGGGGGTTATGTTGGAGTCCCGTGGAAGGGGGGCAGGAGGCATGTCCTATCAAAGCAATGCCCCGAGCCCCATTCAGATTAAAACCCAAACCTTCTGACCCCCATGTTGGAGATGTGTTCTTCTCAGACGTCCTCTCCCTGCAGTGTCGGCTGCTCGGCTCAGATCTTCTTCGGCTTGCGGCCCAGGTGGTAGTAGTAAGCCATGGCGACGACACAGAACAGCACCCGGCTGAGGAGCAGGAGCATGGCGGCGTGGGGCAGGATGCCCACCTCCACTAAGGTGATGGACGTCACTGAAACAACAGAGCAGTGTTTGAACACCATCCCTCCATCCACCTATCTGTTTTTACTAGCTGCTTCTCTCTGGGTCACAGGGCGGCAGTGATCTCCAGCAGGTGTCGTGTGACAGGTGGGGTGCACGGGCTCCATCACAGGAACACACGGAGACAAACACAACAAACACCCTCACACCCACGGACAATTTAAAGCTGCCAGTTAACCTAAGTTTTTAGTATGTGGAAGGAAAACCCACACATGCCCGGAGAGGAGATGCAGACTCCACCCAGAAAGGCTGCTAAACTTCTCACTGAGGCAACAGCTCCAACTACTACAGGTAGTCCCCGACTTACGAGCGTCTGGACTTACGAGGTTCCGACTTTACGAGGTTATCATATTTAATAAAAATATGAAAATAACATTTTTTTTGTGTGTGTGTGTGTGTGTGTGTGTGTTTAAATGTTATTAATTTCATGTGTATAGCACTTTGTTGCAGCTGTGGTTGTTTTAAATGACTTTATAAATAAAGTATAATTTTTTTTATAATGTTTTATTTAAATTTTTAGCGTATTAGCGATCGCTCCCAACGCGCATCCGGCAGACATAAAACGAGCGGATCGCGGCCGCCTGACCATGCAACGAGCGGAGCTAAGCGGGCGGGGGTTGGACATGCCGGCGAAGAGAGCTTCTGCGGCCGGGAGCTGTTGGCTTTTGAGGACCGTGCGTCCGATCAGAGGTTGCCTCATACGGATAAATTGGCTGGAAACACTCGGTGAACTTTGTGGATGTGTCTGGACTGGAGCAGCAGCAGCAGATCACTCAGCGATCGCTTCCAAAGCGCCGCGCGACAACATTAGCTCATGGGCTAAGCTAAGGCTAGGCTAAATGCTAAGCGGACCCGACCAGAACCAAACCGAACAGACGGCCGGGAGCTCGCCTAAGATGTCGGATGGACACCAGCTAACGTGGAGAAGCAGCTCCGACAGCCTTTTTTGGATGTGCTACACGCTAACGAGCGCTAACGTGGGCAGCTTGTTTGGATGAATGAACACCGCGGAGAAACAGCTTTCGGTAAGTTTATTAAATATTTTTCTGGCTCCAAATGTATGAAGTTAGCGTACTAACAGTCCTTCCTTTAAACAGTTTGGACTGCGTGGTGCTGCAGAAAGCTGGGGACCTCGGACGTAACGCGGCGGAGCTAAGAGACGAGAGAAGTTGCGCTCAAAGTAAGAAATTAATTTTTTATACATGGCGGGCTGACGTGGAACAAGATGGCAGCATAGAGTGAGAGCTCCCAAGTCGAAGAGAAAAAAGAAACCTCCCAAATATAATGTAAAGAAATATAAACTCTTTTTTTTTAACGAAATGAGTGGAGGACGTAGGAGAGTAATAACGAGAAAAATGAACAAAGACCAAGAAGATCAAGAGCCTGAAATGAAACAGGTGGATCCAGAAAACGGCGACTCCAAACAAATTACCACGCTGTTGGAGGGACTCGCAAAAGAAATACGGGACCTCAAAGGAGGAATTAAGGAGGACTTCACAAAATTCAAAGAAGAATTTAAAGAAGAGATGAAACGGGAGTTCACTGGATTTAAAGAAGAAATTGTAAAAAAAGTCGCGCAGAATGTCTCAGATTTACAGCAACAGCGACAGGACCTCACAGAGGCGCAAAGTCGGATCTCAGAGCTGGAGGAGTGGAACACGGAGGCGAAGGAGGCCATTCTGAATCTCTTCAAACAGCAAACCAAACTTCAGGAGAAGCTGACTGCAGTCGAAGGACACGGAAGACGCTCCAATTTGAGAATTTACAATCTGGCCGAACAAGACGGTGAATCTGTGCAAGAGCGGGTGGACGCGCTTCTGCGCCGAGAGCTGGAACTGCCGGAGGGAACAGATCTACAAATACAGCGCGCGCACAGAAGCACCGGGAAGAAACCACCGCAGGGAGCAACTCCGAGGTCTATAGTGGTCAACTTTCTGAAGTATGAAACCAAAGAAAACATCTTGGCCAAAGTCTGGAAAAAAAAAAAGATTCAAGTTGAAGGGAAGCAGATATTTTTTGATCACGACTACCCCGCGGAGGTGATGAAGAAACGCAAGTCTTACTCTGAGATTAAAAAGAAGCTGAAAGAGGAAAAGATTCGCTTCCAGACGCCACTGACGAGGATACGAATCCACTGGTCGGATGGGATCATGACGTATGACAACGCGGAGGACGCAGCACGAGAGATGAGGAGACGAGGGCTGGAGACACAGGAGGAGGACAGCAGCGGACCATCGTTGGAGGAGAGGATCAGGAATGTGTTGCCATGGCAACGCGTTGGAATGAAGCGCACGGAGGGAGAGACCGCAGCTGCAGAGGGACCGAGTCAAGATGCTGGAAGCCGAGCGAGGGCCAGGCTGCAGGAGTTTAAAAGATGAAGAAACTTTGTTCATAAGAGAAACGGAGAGGGGGACGTGAGGGGGAGACACGGAGGTAACAAGCTTTTCCTGTCTGTAATCCAAAGTAAAAAAAAGAAAAAGAAACAGGGGGTTGGTTGAACAGAGTTATTAAAATAAAGACATGACTTAATAAGTTAACTGTTATAGTTATTTAAAGGAAAATAATTATACGTTTATTTGACTCTTAAGAAATATGTTTATGTTATAATTTAATTGCCAGCCTCTCTTATTTTAAATACAACAGATGGGACATCTTAAGACAGACTTATTTGAGAAATTATAACACCCTTACCTCCACCCCCCCCCCTCCTATTTATTATTATTTCTTATATAAAACAGATTTCTCTAATATTTATATAGAAATCGACAGGGAGATCTGTTAAAACAGTGACTGTTGGACTTACCTAGTAGGATGGGGACACCTGTTTTAGGTTTACCTCAAATCGCTAGGGGGGGCCCTTTGTACACAACAGGCTACCCCCCACCCTTCCCAACAGGAGGACAGGGCCTTAGGGGAATAAGGCCCATTTTTGTCAGGGAGTTCAGTTTTTTTTTTAGTTTAAGTTTTTTTTGGGGGAAAAGGTTAGTAGTTAGTATTGCAATGGAGAAGTTGAGAAATATTTTAAGGGATATAAACAATGGAAAATAATGAAATAATGGTGGTGTCATTGAACGTTAACGGCCTAAATAATGTCAAGAAAAGAAATAAAGTCTTAACTAAGTTTAGAAAAGAGAAGATGCAGATTATCTTTTTGCAGGAAACACATTTATCCAGAGAGGAACATGACAAATTTAAAAAATTAGGTTACAGGAATTCATTTTCCAGTTCTTTTGGACAAAAGCACAAAAGGGGAGTGATGATACTAATTGCAAATACTTTGAAGTTTGAAATGATCAAGAAAATTGGAGATAAGGAAGGGAGGTTCATAATAATAAAAGGCAAATTAGAAAACCAGCTAGTAACAATGTTTAATGTGTATGCACCCCCAGAAAGTGGAAAGACGTTTTTTGAAAAAATATTTCATCTTCTAAGTTCGGAAGCAGAAGGGATATTGTTACTTTGTGGAGACTGGAATGTGGTATTGAATTATGGATTAGACACAACAAGTAGGAAAGAAAGCAAAAAACAAATCAATAGGTATATGAATAACATGATTTCAGAAGTGGAAATATTGGATGTATGGAGAGAACTCCACCCCTTAGACCGGGATTACACTCACTATTCAGTACCACATGCAGTATACTCTAGAATTGACTACATATTAATGAATAAGGGAGACTTATTTAGAGTGAAGGAATGCAGGATAGGGGTAACAGATGTCTCAGATCACAGTGCAATCTACCTAAAAATTAATTTGAATAACAGGAGGAAAAATACCGTATGGAGACTCAATGAAGGAATATTAAATAATAAGGGATTTGTAGATGAAGTAAAAGGGGAAATTATTAGATATAAGGAAGAAAATGACAATGGAGAAGTAGATCCGACAATTTTATGGGACACTATGAAAGCAGTAATAAGAGGAAAGATTATTTCATACACAGCATTTATACAAAAAAATAGGTTAGAAACATATCAAAGACAAATTGAAGAGCTGAAAAAATTGGAGCAACAGCATAAACAAACAAATGATCCAGAAACATTGAAACTGGTTAAAGAAACCAGAGGAAAAATAGATGAAATCCTGTTGGAGGAGGTGGAAAGGAAAGCTAGATTTACAAGGCAGACATTTTATGAAGGAGGACCTAAAGCTACTAAAGACCTGGCTAGACGTATAAAGAAACAGCAGGCATTAAGCAATATAAATAAAATAAGAGACCCACTGACCAATGAAATTCAATATGAACCAGAAGAAATTCAAAAGATATTTGAGGAGTACTATATAAACTTATACACCCAACCTCAATTGGAGGGGGAGGAGGCCATGAAAGAGTTTTTGGACACATTAGATCTACCAGCAATAGGTAGAAAACAAAATGAGATGCTGACTTCAAAAATAACTGCCGAAGAGATAAAAAATGCAATTAGTCGGGCTAAACCGGGGAAATCACCAGGAGCAGATGGACTGGGGGCATCATTCTACAAAACTTTTAAAGAGGAGTTAATCCAACTCCTATATGATTCATTTAACTATAGTCTCAAGACAGGTAAAATCCCCCCCTCCTGGAAAGCAGCTATTATCTCTGTTATTCCAAAGGAAGGTAAAGATCAGGAATATTGTCACAATTATAGACCAATATCAATCCTAAATGTGGATTATAAACTTTACACCTCTATCATAGCCAAGAGATTAGAAAATATAATGCAGGATCTGATTGAGGAGGACCAGACTGGTTTTATTAAAAATAGACAAACACAAGATAACATAAGAAGAACCCTACATGTTATAGATCATATACAAAGGAACGGAGACAGCATGATTTTAGTAAGTGTAGACGCAGAAAAGGCTTTCGACAGTGTAAATTGGACATTCCTGTACAAAGTACTAGAAAAATTTGGATTCAATGAAAAATTTGTTAATTGTATTAAATCAATATACCAGGAACCAACAGCAAGAATAAAAATAAATGGTAGTCTGACAGGAAGAATAAAACTGGAGAGAGGTACAAGACAGGGCTGCTGTCTCTCCCCAAGTCTGTTTGCATTATTTATTGAACCACTCGCACAGATGATCAGACAAGAAGATGATGTGAAAGGAGTGGAAATAGGAAGGGAGGAACACAAAATAGGGTTATTTGCAGACGACGTATTATTATTTTTAAAACAACCTAATGTTAGTTTCCTAAAAACAATGAGACTCTTAGAGAACTATGGAAGCTTCTCAGGATACAAACTTAATGTTACAAAAACACAAATTCTATCAATAAACTACTCTCCATCACAAGAGATTAGAGATGTATTCAATCTGAAGTGGAATGAAAAATGTATGAAATACTTGGGGGTAAACCTTACAAAAAAAATAGATACACTTTATGACGCAAACTACACAAAAATAAACTTACATATTAGGAAAGATTTGGATAGATGGTCAGGAGTTGGTTTGGATCTTGGATCAAGAATAAAGATAATTAAGATGAATATTTTACCAAGACTTTTATACTTGTTCCAATCCTTGCCAGTGATAATCCCACAAAATCAATTCATAGAATGGGACAAGTGGATTTCGAGGTTTATATGGAGAGGGAAGAAACCCAGGATTAGATACAAAACTCTGCAGCTCCCAAAAGATAAAGGAGGTTTGGCTCTACCAAGTCTCAAAGAATATTTTTATGCAGCACAACTCAGACCTCTGATATGCTGGTGCAATGATGAACATGTTTCAAAATGGAAAAGCCTGGAAATGGATATGAAAGGTATAGAGGTGAGAAATTTAATATCTCACAAAACATTATTGGGCAAATTAGAAAATCAACTGGATTCAATAACCAAAACTACAATTGAAATATGGAACACAGTGGTAGATAGATATAAATTGGAAAAAGAAACAAGGATCTTGAGCTGGTTTGCTTGGGATTCAAGGTTCATACCGGGTACCCATGATAAAGGGTTTAAACAGTGGGCAAATAAAGGTATAACAGTGATGTGTAAGATGATTGAAAGGGGTAAGCTGCAGAGTTTTGAGAATCTAAGGGAAAAATTTGGATTGGAAGAGCAAGAAAGGTATCGGTACTTACAAATTAGACATTATTATGAAAAGGAGGTAAAAACTGACACAACAAGCGAAATTATTGAAGCCTTTCGGAAGGCCTATGAGGGAAAAAAATGTAGAATAATTTCAACTTTATACAGAGGTCTGATGGCAGGAAAGAAAACTTCCTCACTATATATTAAAGAAAAATGGGAAAAAGAAATGCAGGAACAAATAACTGAGGAAGAATGGTTAAACATCTGTAAAACGCAGTGTACGGCCACCAGCTCCAGGTTCTGGAGAGAATTTAATTGGAAAAATATCATTAGATTCTTTATAACACCAAAACTTCAGAAGAAAATGGCATCCAGCACGCAACCGTGCTGGAGATCCTGTGGACACAGAGATGTGGACCATGTACATATATTTTGGTCATGTCAAAAAATAAAAGGGTATTGGGATAAAATATGGCTTACTTTGAATAAAATACTAGAATATGAAATACCCAAAACATGCAAAATACTTTATTTGGGAAATATTTCACACAAAATCATACAAAAAGAGGATGAATACCTGATT